>PVIC010016010.1:0-34478 GCA_004025085.1 Thryonomys swinderianus | reverse complement strand
GTGAAGGAATCTGATTGGCCTTCTAATGCCACTTCCGGTTTTGTTCTGTTCCATATGCTGAGGTTCCACACTATAGGGTGCCATACTCTGAGCCCCAGTACTACAACTGGGTATCAGACTAACTGCATTAGGCCTTAGGGGATTCACTGTAAGTCAAATAAATGAAATTCCTCGTGGAAGGTCCTCAGGGAATGTACACTCTGGTGAAGGAAAGAGAAAACAGGATGATGCAAAGAAATATATAGCAGAGAGCCAGGGACTTAGCTCAGTGGATCCAGTGTCTGACTTGTAAGTGCAAGGTCCTGAGTTTGATCCCCAGTAACCACATACCACAATGCCAGGCATGGTGACTCATGCCCACCAGCAGTGGGTGGGCATGGGCGTGGTGGCTCACGCCTGTAATCCCAGCACTCGGGAGGCAGAGGCAGGAGGATTGCTGAGTTTGAGGCTTGTTTGGACTATGTAGTGAGCCTCAGGGCCAGCCTGAACTACAAAACGAGACCCTGTCTCAAAATGAAAAAAAAGGAGGAGGAGGAGAGGAAGAAGAAGACATATATAGTAGAGGGCTGGGGTGTAACACAGTCCTAGAGAGTATGCCTAGCAAGTATGAGGTCCTGGATTTGGCCTCTTCTCCACCATATACATAGGAGTTAAATGCCAAGGTGAGGCATTCAGGGAGCGGGGGTACCACCAGGACCACTCTCCAGACCCACTTTCCCAACCAAGCTTCAGATGAGAAGCCTGATCCCAAAGGGCCATGCCACATGCACAGGCCACACAGTTTAGGAACCAGAGAATCTGCACCAACGTCAAATCTACATTGTCTTTAAAAGACGACTTCCGAGCTAGGCATAGTGGTGGCCGAAGAAGCCCTGTGATCTCAGCACTTGGAAGGTGGAGGCAGGAGGATCTCAAGTTTGAGACCAGTCTGGGTTACACAGAGAGTTTAAGGCCTACTTGGTCTGCATAGCAAGAACTTGTGCCTAAAAAATAGGAATAAAAAAGTGACTTCTGACAGCGTGTATATGCCCCTAAATCAACTCAGTAAGTGTGGTTGGTGTTTGATTTCAGTAATAATTCATCTCAGTAATAAAAGAGCTCCAAATACATATTGTGCTTTGGCTTTTAAGAATGCAATAAACATACATAGTCCCTCTCCTGTATAATTTTAATGGCCTGTAGGAGAAAATTTAGTGCCCCTGTCAGCTGAATGGGTGAGTTTAGGGGAAAAATTGACCCAGATGAAGTCACTGCGGTTCTGCAAGGTGACTCGAGGTTACTAACCAAGGCGCAAGCTCAACAGAACCGGATTCGCCAGATCATCTATCTCAGTTTTGCTTTAACTCTTAAGGCGACCAGAGGGCACCGAGGGCAGGTTCCCTGTGGGCCGCCAGGGGGCGACGGAGAGCAACCGACCAGACTCCTGGGTGGTGGGAGGCCCCGAGCGGAAAAAGCAGATGAAGCAGAAGCAGAAGACTCCGAGTCTACAAAGGATACTAATCCTGTCCTCTCCCAATGCTGTCAAGGATATGCACTGTTGCCGTCCGGATCTGTGTGTGTGTGTGTGTGTGTGTGCGCGCGCGTGTGCGTGCGTGTTTGACAGGGTCTCGCTTTGTAGCTCAGGCTGGCCCTGAGCTCACTATGTAGTCCAGGCAAGCCTCGAACTCGGCAAGCCTCCTGTCTCTGCCTCCCGAGTGCTGGGATTACAGGCGTGAGCCAGCCCGGATCTCTTTTTAACAAAAGCTTGACTTCTCCATTTTAAGGGTCTCTAGTGACACCTCCAACATTGCTTACACAAAAAAAGCTAAACACAGGACCCACGTGTCCTTGCCCCAGACAAATTCCCAGTACCTTACAGAAATACTTTCATTCCCTGATCTCATTTTACTCTCCCTGGAGCATCTTTTCACACCAGGTCTACCTGGAGCAATCCTGTCTGGCGAAGTCACCTCCTCTGTGAACTCTTTCCAGACAAGAATGGTCCCTTGTGAGAACCAACACCCCAATCTAACATCACCCCGTGGGCCTTCCTTGTCACTTTGTGCAACAAATATCTTGCCTTGTCTTTCTCCTCCAGTGCTTGTCACGAAGCAAAACAAGAGCGATGAGTTTATTAGATTATTTGTAGGATGAATGCAGTAGGGAATACAATGCAATAAGAAGCGGGCTCTGACACTGTGACCTCAGGCAAACTAGTTATCTGACTCTCGGTCTGTCGTGAGAAGTGACGATGTACAAAAAGCGCTTAGAACGACGCCTAGGAGCCAGCCCGCACCAGACATCGACTCATCCACGTCATTCCACACAACCGCCAATGTACTCTATTCCCCTTTTAAGAGACCCTCCCACCTTCGAGCCCAAGCGGAAGTGCCCCTCAGGCTCCGGAAATGACCTTAGAGCCCCTCAGAAACATGGCCCCCTGAGGGTCTCTCCGGAAGCGGTCACTGGCATCTCCGTGACGCACAACAAGTTAGGGCGTCCCGTGGGGTTTCCATGGTGCTGTCTTCAGCCCCTAATCTCTCCGCTTCCCCTTCGGCCTGAGGACCGGGAACGGAAAAGCTGAAAGCGGATCCCGTCAGTTACGCAGCCGCCACTGGGGGGGGGTGGTTTGGGAGAGTGAGTGACGCTCTAGTCGAGTGCGCGACATCTCTATGGTGCCCCGCGCTCCAGCGCGCCGCTCCCGAGCGTCAGGGAGGGCGCTGGCCCTTTAATCCGTGGGGGGCGGTGCCGAGGAGGTCCCGCGAGAGCTGCGGGGGGCGGGAGGCGGTGCCGAGGCTGGGGGCCTGTGGCGGATGGAGCCAGCGATGGAGCCGGAGACTCTGGAGGCGCGAATCAGTGAGTGTCCGGGAGGGGCGCGGGCCGGACCGGAACCGGAACCGGGGGTGCAAGGCGTCCCCTTCCCGGCGAGGGCGGGGTACGCGGCGCCCCCTCCTCACGCCCCGCCCCTGGCCCAGGAGGGGAGGTGCCCCAAATCCACCCCTCCGACCCTGGTGTGGAGAAGACCCCGCCAGCGGTGCGCCCCCAGGGGCCGTGACCCCGGGCAGAGAGCGGGCTGCTTCTGGAACCTCCGGGACTCAGCGCAGCCCCAGACCCCTCAGGCCCAGGCTGCTCCTTCGAAGTGCGGGCCCCCAGGTCTCGTTTGGCTCCGGGAGGGAGCAAACGAGCCTCCCAGAACTGCATCTCATACCGGGGAGGGACGGATCTTTCTCTCCTCGAGCCTCGAATTTGGGCCCTGCGCAGTGTGATTCCCTCCTGTCCGATCCTTGAGCCTGTAGCTGTTGTCAGATGTGATCCTTCCCTGTCCGGGAAAGGGAGAACTCCCTGCCCCATCTGATCCCCCAACTGCCCCTGAGCACTGGCCACACCGTGACAGACCTCCAGTCCCCGCAGGTTTGGGAAGGTCCCGTCTCAGACTACATAAGTAAGTCCAAGTTCACTGTCACTGCCCCCAGCCCAGCCCTTCTTCCTTGTACCTCCATCCAGGATTCCTTTCCCAGCTCTTGCTTGGAGGCCTCTGCACCTCTTCCTGTGTCTCCTCAGGGACAGTCTCTTACCAGTCAAGCTGCCACCGTAGCTCCGCGTCCCAGGGGATCTTCGGCCTCCCTTCCCCTGGACTCTGCCCTAAGAGCTGTGATTCACTTTTCCTCACTCTAGTGTCGGCTCTCTCCCAGAGCTTGACCCTCCGGGCAGACCCTTGTCTGTTCCAGGTCCTTAGGGGAGCCTCTTGGGCCTGAGCTCAAGAGCTATATAGTAGTATGGTTTGGGCTCAAGGCCAGACTTGCGCTGAGTTGACCCTTGAAGTTGGCCTCGGAACCGCACATTCCCAGGGGATGTTTCAGAGTCATTTGGCCAGCGGGGTGGGGGAGGGGATGGAAAGGAGCCACTGAGCTGCCTTTGACTTTTGAGCATGTCACAAGTGTCCAAGTTTCAACAGGAGCTTGGAGTGATGGGTGGGACCCTAGCTGACTGACCCCAGATGGGCTGCAGGACTTCAGCTCTGGATCTGCAGAACAGGGTCAGGTAAGGGCTGGGGGGTGTATGTAGCTCAGTGGTGGAGCACTTGCCTGGCCTACGTGTGGTCCTGGGTTCCAGCCCCAGGACAAGAAAACAGTTTAAGGTTTAGCTACTGGAGGTTTTCTCAGAGGCCTGAGGCAAGAACAGCCCAACAGGTTAATATGCAGGTTGTTTTCTCTTTTTCTTCCCCTTTGTGTCCTAACAGAATTGTGAGCTTTTCTCTAGTGGTGTTTTGAAAGTAAAAAGGAGCTGGGGGGGTGTTAAATGATGACATTGTCACCACTGTGGAGTGACAGGGTGGAGTCACATGCTCTTGTAAAACACCTCTGTCCCTCCCTAAGCAGTGTCCCCTGCAGCACTCAAGGTGTTCCCCGAGGTCAGGGTGAGAGGGCCAGGGACCCAGGGCCTGGGAGGCTGGTCAGCTCTCTTCGGACTCAGAGGCTCTGGATGGAAGCCAGTTGCAGGGGAGAAACGAAACCTGGTGTCTCATGAAGCCAGTGCTTCCTGTCACTAGTTTCCGACCCAAGAGCTGCCTCCAGACTCCACTTCCCCACCCTCACTTGGGGTCACATGTCTTTGACACTTGGAGGGACTTCCTGTTTTAGGAATCCCCAGGATTGGGCATTGAGCAGGCAATGTCCCTTTCATTCTCTCTCCAACTCCGTGGACCCTAGTGGCCACACAGTCCTTGAGGGGTGACCTGTGGCTTTTCCCCTTCACCTGTGGATCTCTGAGCACAAATTCTGTGGGGACAGTGGGGTTGTAGTTTTCATGAGCAGAATCCAGAGTTGATGTGCCCAGCTTTGGCTCACCTTGAGAGCCTGGGAGGCAGAGGAGGCAGGGCTGACTTTCTGTCAGTCTCTCTGTTTCTCAGAGGGACTAGGGGATCCCGCCGGCCTC
The DNA here is from genome assembly GCA_004025085.1 of Thryonomys swinderianus. NCBI lineage: Eukaryota > Metazoa > Chordata > Mammalia > Rodentia > Thryonomyidae > Thryonomys > Thryonomys swinderianus. The sequence goes on along the minus strand of PVIC010016010.1, from coordinate 29,564 downwards.
CCAGACGGAGAGACACTTCATTCCGATCCCTGCCCAGCCTGCTTCCTCTGTTCCCCTCACAGTACTGCAGTGTTCTGAGTTTATTTGTTAACCTGAGTCCTCAGAGCTTCTCTGCCTAGGCCTGGGTTTTAGGAGGGGTTGTCTTGTTGGCTGCTGTGGATCCAGCACCCAGAATGTGTATGGAATAAATATGAGTGGAATGAGTAGTTGCCAGACATGGGGGTCCCGGGCCTCAAGCATCCCAGTCACAGCACAGGGGCCAAATAATGGGGCAGATGTCACTTGCTGTCACTCTGGCCTCATCCTGGGCTGTGTTCCCACCACACCCCTGTCAGTGCTTGACCAGGGCAGAAGTGGCTGGAGACTTCAAAGCCAGGAGACGGGCTGTGGGAAGTGGAGGTCCAGCTCTGGCTCCTGCACGGCCCGGCGCTGCCTGGAGAGTTTTGTCACCTGAACTTAGTCTGTATTTCCCTCTAACTTTGTGCGTGCAGAACTTATGTGATCTGCTAGATTGGTGTCCAACCAGTGTCAGAGGTAACGAGGTCTTGTTTGCCATCTCCTTCCTGTAGACCTTTTTGCCCTGTACTGACCACTACCTATTCCTGAATCTGATATCCCCAAACCCCACCCCTCCTGACACAGCCGATCCTTCATTCATTCACTCACCTAAGGAGGGGAGGCAGGTATGAATCCAAGTGCCTGGGTCACCATAAGGGACAGTCTGGGGGACACAGAACTGATCCAGCACTGCCACCACTAAGGAAGACCACCTGGAGGAGGTGACCTGAGCCCTTCCCGGGAAGCCCCTTTCCAACCCAGCCTGGGGTAAAAGCCACACTTCCTCCCAAGGGCCGTCGTGGTCTGCTTGGAGCCCAGGGATCCACGTGACTGCTTTGAAGCCTGTGAGCCAAGCAGAGCCAGCCGCCCTACCTGGTAGCTCCCTTGAGCCACCACTTGAGTGCCACCTCCCTGGCTCCAGGCTAACCCAGCCCCTTTCCTCCCTCTGCCACACCTTATTAAAGACCTGGCTCCCCTGGGCCCCTGGTGGCCACGCAGTCCTTGAGATGAGACCTGTGGCTTTTCCCCCTCACCTGTGGATCTCTGAGCACAAATTCTGTGGGGACGGTGGGGCTATGATTTTCGTGAGCAGAATCCAGAGATGGAGTCGCCGTGGTGGGGTACTATCTGCGGGGACAGCTGATGGGAAGCCAGCAGCCACTTGCTCCTCTTCCCTTTCCCCCACTGGAACTTCTGCGCTCAGGCTGGGGCTGCCTGGACCACACTGACCCCTTCTCCTCCTGCAGACAGAGCCACAAACCCCCTGAACAAGGAGCTGAACTGGGCCAGCATCAACGGCTTCTGTGAGCAGCTCAGCGAGGACTTTGAGGGGTAGGTGGCCTCCTACATTCACTGCCACACTCAACAGAACACACTGGGCATGGTCACATGTGCTCCAGGCCCTGGACAGACCTGGCTGACAGGGGCCAGCTTCTGTGCTAACCCGTCTACAGCTGGCTATGTGGGCAGGCCTTCTGTACGAAGTCTGCTTATGTGTCTCCTTGGGACGGGGCCTTGGGGGTTTGCCCTAAGAGTCACGGCAGGCAGTGGGAGTCTGAGCTCATGAAGCCCAGGCCAGGCTGCTCCTAGCCAGCAGTTTGTGGAGGTCCTGCCAGGGGGAGGGGGCTGCACGCTCACCTCCTGGCCCGGTGCTCAAGGAAAAGCTGGAACTGTCAGAGGACTCATCAGAGTGCGCTGCGGCCTGCCCCACACTTGACTCAGGCCGAGGCCGAGGGTGGAAACACCCAGCTGGCTCCCAGGAGGCACTGAAGCCCAGGGACCACGGCTCTGTGTCCTCCCCGCCACCCTATCCCGGTACAGGCGGTCCACCTGTGGCACAGGTGCCGAGGAGGCAGGCACTTGGGAGAAGCCCCTCCCTGGTCAGCTGAGTAACCTTGGGCGGGTGACTGCTCCCTGTGAGCTTGGGCTCCAGCTGTGCGGTGGGGATGATGCTGTGTTCCCGTGCAGGATTGAGGCTTTCCTCTCTGCGTGCAGGTCGGGCAGGAAAGGTGTGGGAAGCACCTTGCACGCCATCAGCGCTCAGTTTCTCCCCGCCAGTGCCATCTGTCACTATCATTGGTGACGAGGCTTTTAGGATCTGGAAGGCACTGTCACCACCTCCACCACAGGGCTGCTCTGGCTTCCCCAGCAGGATGTCCCTTACCCCTGAGAGCTTTCAGGGAGCTGTATCCCCCAGGTGTCGTGGCATATCGTCATGGTTTGCTCCCGCTCTGGGCCCACACAGGCCACAGTCACATGCTATACTTGTCCCTACAGTGAGCCAGATAGACTGTGTTTTGTAAAGACAGCTGAGGGGCTGAGTTCACACCTCTTAGGGTCCCTGCCCGGCCGCCTGTGCCCCGTAGATGCTGCAGAAGGCTGGCACCCAGCCGGGCTGACACAGTGGCCTTCTCATGGAGGGCCTGGGGCTGCACTGCAATCCTGGCTCTGTGGTTCCTCTCACGCAGGCCTCCACTTGCCACCCGGCTGCTGGCCCACAAGATCCAGTCCCCACAGGAGTGGGAGGCCATCCAGGCCCTGACGGTAAGAAGGGGAGAAGGGTATCTATCCACTGCCCCCACCAGCTGATGGTGCTGGGGAGGCCAAGACTGAGGTTCTTGGTGTTCTCTAAAACTCTCTTTAGCCCTTGAGGGAGTTGGGACCAAGTGGCGCAGGTGGAGGTCTGAGCCAGTCTCAGGGCCCTACAGCGGTCTCCTGCCCTAGACTGCACATGTAGGCCTGTTGTTGGGGTTGTGCCCAATGAGGTCCAGTGATCTGGGGGTCCCCACTTCAAATGCACAGTAAGACGTCTCTCCAGAAGGTGTGTTAAGCTTACCAAACCAAGCCAGGTGTGTGGTGCACACCTATAATCTCAGTCTGAAATTTATCTCAAAGTTGGAGGAGGAGGAGGAGTTCTGGGGGTACAGCTCAGCATTTCTGGGTTCAGTCCCTAGTTCAGGGCCCCACCCAGACCTGCTGAATGAAGGAGCACCCCTGCAGTATGTGCATCCAGGAGTCTGTGTGTGTCTGCAGTCGCCCCTGAGTTCACTGCAGGGGCGCCCAGCCCTCCCAGGGGTTCCAGGCTCAAGCGTGACGTGTCCCTGCTGTGGCAGTAGCCGACGAGGATAGTGGGCTGTCCATGCCAAGGCCACACAGCAGCCACCTCAGAACGAAGCTCCTCCTAGCTAAGGAGAAGGAAAGTTTTCTTTTTAATAATTGCATGGTTTTTTACTACGTTAGCTTTATTTCTCACGTGTCCTATGGTTTCAGAGATAGTTAAGGAAAAGGCCAAAGTAAATGATACCAAATTAAATTAAGAAAGAAGAAAATGAGCTGGAGATGTGACTCATTAGTATTTACCTAATGTGTTTCATCCCCAGCTCTGCAATACACAAATAAGTGAATAAATTTTTTAAAAAAATGAAAAGTAGTGAGGAAGTGACTTGCACAGGCTGCTGAGATGTGGCCGTGGCAAGGACGATGGCAGTCACTCCACGTCCCTGAGCCCGTGTCCCTGCCTGGTGACAGCCCGTCCCCGGGAGCCTCCACATTCCCAGCCTCGGGTGCTCTCGCCTGGGCCAGCCGGGGAGGGCGAGGGCTGCCTCCTGCCCCCCTTCCCGTGCCCCTCACGCTCCTCTCCACCAGGTCCTGGAGACGTGCATGAAGAGCTGCGGCAAGAGGTTCCACGATGAGGTGGGCAAGTTCCGCTTCCTAAACGAGCTCATCAAAGTGGTGTCTCCCAAGGTGTGTGCCCGGCCCGCGCGCAGACCTGCTGAGGGGTGTCAGTGAGGGCGGAGGAACCCCGGGACGGCACTCCCGCAGGGCCCTTTGGACTGGGGCCCAGTAGACACAGGCTTTCACACAGGCCCCTTCCTGCTGAGCAGAGGGAGGTGCCGGGTGCCGCCAAGCTCCCGGACTGGCTGGAAGACAGCTTACAGCTCCAGTCGCTCTGTGCCCACCTGGCCACAGCACCCAACTTGGTCTGTGACACCAGACCTCTTAGTCCCCACCACCTGGAGTGGCATCCAGGGCCACAAACCTGAGCTGGCACTTGGCCAGACCCCACTCTGGCCTTTGGTGTAAGGGGCTCCCGAGCACAAGGGGCACGAACATGCTCAGTGGCCCTGGACGAGAACCATCCATCGCCACCCCTCGGGACTCAGGCCATTCTGTGACCAGAGCTGCTCAGTGACCCCCTGGCCCCATTCTCTACCTGGGAGAATCAGGGCTGCCTCCCCCAGCCTGTTTGCTTCTGACGACTGTGTGAGGGGCCCCGGCCCTCAGTCCTCACCTGCCCCTTCCATACTCAGCTGGGAGCCTCTGGCTCCTGCTCAGTCACAAGATTTAGAGCTAGGTTCCTATGGGAAAGTGCTGTGTTCTAGGCCTTCCCTGGTCAGCCCTTCTTCTCCACCACAGTGGGGAAACTGAGTCACAACGGGCTGATTTGGGCAGTAGGTACCAAAGCTAAGAGGTGAGCTCAGCCTACCCGAGGCTGCTGGACAGAGACCGAGGACCCTGGAGGCAGAGGGTTCCTGGGGGAGGAAGCTGGCTTGGGCTGCTTTTGGGGCCGTCACAGGAAGGACACGGCAGTATCACAGTGTCCCTCTCCTCCCCTGAAGTACCTGGGCTCCCGGACATCGGAGAAAGTGAAGAACAAGATCTTAGAGCTGCTGTACAGCTGGACAGTCAGCCTACCCGAGGAGGTGAAGATTGCCGAGGCCTACCAGATGCTGAAGAAGCAGGGTGAGGCCCCTGCACCCTGTTGGGCTCCGAGCGTCAGGGGCTCCAGGGCAGCAAGGTCACGGTCTGCCCTTAACTCTGGAGAACAGACTCCCAGCAGGGCCTTTGGGTGCCATGTCTGAGGCCAGCTTGGGTAGAAAAAAGGTGGGTTAGGGTCAAGCTTCCCCTCTGAGCATGGCCTCGAAATCGGGTTCCTCAGACTGTCTGCCCACCCAGTTTGATGCTCAGTGTGGAGGACAGCCAGGCCCCTCAGGTCTGAGGCCAGCATGCCTCCCTTCTGGGAGACCTCCCTTCCCTTCTGTCCTACCCCATCCCCGTCTGCCCACTAACCCTGGTCAGGGACCTACTGACACCCTCCCTGCCCCCGTCGACCCCAGGCATCGTGAAGTCCGATCCCAGGCTTCCAGAGGATGCCATCTTCCCTCAGCCTCCTCCACGGCCCAAGAACATGATCTTTGAAGATGAAGAGAAGTCCAAGGTGAGGCTGCGTGCAGGACTGGGCACTCAGGCCACCACAGCAGAGGCTGAGCCTCTATACAGGCTGACAGGCACCGTTTTTTGAGTACTTCCTGGTGCCAAGTACATCCCATACATTGTTCCTGTGTTTAGCACACAGATTTCCCTGGGTTAAAGTGTTCACGTGTCTATTTTTGTCTATCTTTTTTTCTCTTTTTGAGACAGTCCCACTATATAGTTCAGGCTGGCCTTGAACTTACTACATAGTATAATCACTATGTAGACCATCTTGAACATGTGATCTTCCTGCCTCAGCCTCCAGGGTGCTGCGATTGTAGACATGCACCACATGCCCAGCTGAGTTTGCTTCTCTGTGTAATAACAGGCTACATGGTAAGGCCCACACGAGGAGGTGGAGTGTAAACTCTCCTCTGCCCGGCCCTGCTGGCCCAAGAGTGATCACGTGTCCATGCCCTGGAAGGCTCTCAGAAAGCCATGGTGACAGGACTCCCCTCCCTAAGGCTTTGGGGGAGGACTCTGCTCACAGCATTTCTTGTCCATAAGGACAGCCAGCAGGGGTTGGCAAAGTCCTGCCACTTCACAGAGAGCTTGAGCAACTTACCCAGGTCCCAAGGCCAGGAATTGGCTGCAGACCTGTGTCCCCAGCCTGGCACTGCCCTCACAGTCACACGCCTGTCCCCGCAGATGCTGGCACGCCTGCTGAAGAGCTCCCACCCTGAGGACCTCCGTGCAGCAAACAAGCTCATCAAGGAGATGGTGCAGGAGGTGAGGCAGGGCTCTGCACTGCCACGGGTCATGCACAGGCCAGGCCTGCAGGGCCCTCACGGCAGAGCACCAGCTGCCACCTGGGAACCCGTCTCCTAGCCTCCTGAGCTGGCATCCCACATGGGCGCAGGCCTCTGCAAGGCCCAGGCTGCTGTTCGCCAGCCTTGGTGGGCATGGCACTCAGAAGACCTGAGTTCCAGCCCCAACACTGCAAAAGAAAAGTGAATTGGCCATTATTGTATATTTTAAAATATGCAGGTAAGTGCCAGGGATGTAGCTCAGTGTCACTACACCTGCCTCACAAGCACAAGGCCCTAAGTTCAATTCCTAGTACTGAAAAAAGAAAATAAAATATATAGGTAAGTATGTAAATGTATCTAAATATTCACAGACAGTTGTGTATGTTTAAAGTATAAGTAAAAAGGTTGAGAATGTACACTGAGTCTTTGTTTGTTTTGGTGGTAGCACTGAGGATTGAACACAGGAGCCTTCACACTGAGCTAAATCCTCAGCCCTTTTTTTATTTTTTATATCGACAGAAAGTCTTACTAAATGAGTTGCCCAGGCTGGGCTTAAACTTGCCATCCTCCTGCCTCAGTCTCCTAGAGTGCTGAGATTACAGGCATGTGCCAGAATACCTTGCTCTGAATATTTTTTTAATAAGGGGAAGTCTTCAAAAAGTTTGCCAGCCAGGTGTGATGGTGCATACCTGTAATCCCAGCACTCAGGAGGTCGAGGCAGGAGAATAGGTGAGAGTTTGAGGCCAACCCGGATGATAGTGAGTTCAAGACCAGCCTGGAATATCGTGAGGCCCTATCTCCCATAAATAACAGAAGATAGATGGATAGATAGACAGACAGACAGACAGACAGACGGACCGGCCTGGGGTGCAGCTTAACGGTAGAGTACCACTGCTTTGTTTCCCCTAAGTATGGAAGTAGATGTTTGCAGGGTAGTAGTTAGTAACACAGATGAGAGCAGGTCTGATGTCCCAGAGTAAAGGTTAAGGACCCACAACAGACCCCTGGGGCAGGAGGTGGCAGGGCCGCCCAGCTGCAGCCAGTGTAGCCAGGTCCTCGTATATTTTTCTTTGAAGATCTGGGTTTCTACATAAAAAGTGTGGACCCCATAGAAGCTGCCAGCCAGTCCTTCCCAGGAAGGGGGTTCAGTCTCGGGCTGGTGAGCATCAGCCTGGCCTTGGGCCAACTGCCGGGGCCCCTGGGTCTCCTGCACAGGTTCTGTCTTGAAGGGGCCACACCCCACACCTGACAGCTCAGAGAGTCGGGGCCCTGCCAAGGAGGGCCACTCTGCCCGCAGCACAGCTGTGCCCACCCGTCCCTCCACAAGGCACCTTGTGCCCAGTGAGACTGCATGAGGGAGTGGGTGTCACGTCCTTCAGCCATCTTTAAAGCCCCATGTTTGCTGTGCACCCACAGACACTGGCAGGGACACCTCTTGTTGTGAGGTGGTGCTCTATGGCCAGAGCTCCCTAGCCTGGGACCTTCCTTTCGGGGATCAAACCCAGGAAGGCAGGGGTCACTCAGCTCAGCTGTGGGTCTTCAGAGAGACCACGGGAAACTGGCTCTCAGGCCCCCGAGTCAGTGGCCTCCCACAGAGGCTGGGCCCAGGGCCACCGGCAGCATGGTTGGAAGCGACCACAGGGTTGGCAGAGGGCTTCCCAGATCGGTGTGCCCTGTCCTGAGCATAGTGAATAGCAAGCCCCACCCCGAGCTGGCAGCACAGCCAGACCCTGTGTGCCCTCTTCTGGGCGGGCTGTGCCTGATGCCCGCTCCTATTGTACGCTTCGGCCCCCAGGACCAGAAGCGAATGGAGAAGATCTCGAAGCGAGTGAGTGCCATCGAGGAGGTGAACAACAATGTGAGGCTGCTCACGGAGATGGTGACGAGCCACAGCCAGGGCGGCGCGGCCGCCGGCAGCAGTGAGGACCTCATGAAGGTGCGCTGTCTCCCCCCTCCCCCCAGCCCATCACGGAGCCCCCTGGCCCTGACGTGTCCACCCTGCTGCTCCCAGGAGCTGTACCAGCGCTGTGAACGGATGCGGCCCACACTGTTCCGGCTGGCCAGCGACACGGAAGACAATGACGAGGCCTTAGGTGAGCCCAGGACGGAGCTGGAGTGGGTCCTGTGCTTTCCCGCCCCCTCCCCACCTCCCCAGGCCCTGCTGGTCATCTGCAGTTGCAGGAAGTGTCCTCCAGGGGGCTCCCTTCCCCAGGACTCACCTGAATGTTTCCGCTAGAAAGAAGGGAAGTAGAGCAGAGGCTGCCACTGCCACCCCAGCTGGCCTCTGAGCCAGACTCACTAACAAGCGTCTCGCTCACTGCCCACCAGCTGCAGAGGAAGACAACTCTCCCCTGGTCACAGCTGGGGCTCAGAGAGGGAGATAATTGGCAGAATGGTACGCAAGCTAAGGTGGACCAGGGCTGTCTGCCTCCCACTGCTGCTTCCTTGGCAAGACGGAGCTGGAAGCCCAGCCTGAAGGTGCAGGTCTCTAATCCCAGCACTCTGGGAAGCTGAGGCAGGAGGATCACAAGTTCAAGCCCAACCTGGGCAATTTAGCAAGAATCTGCCTCAAAACAAAAAATAGGCTGGGGATATAGTTCAGTATGAAGGCCGTGAGTTCTCAAAGAAAAGAGAAGAAAGGCAAGGGGAAAGGAAAAAGAAAAGAAAAGAGCCTGGAAACCCAGAGTGGATCCTGTAGCCCAATCACTTCCAGAGCTGAGCCTGGTGGCTTCTGGTGGGGCCACAGATCCTTTTCCTTGTCCCTGCCTGCTGTCAGCCAGAGCCCTGTGGACATCTCCTCCTGTGGGCAGCAGTGCATGGTGCCCTTCCCACAGCCCAGCCACCTGGTTCCCACCCAAGGGCTCGCTGCCCTGGCATCCAAGGAGGCAGCATCCGAGCACCTGGCTTGAGCCGGGCACTGTTCTGGGCCCGCGGGGGTGGGACTCTGACCCTGGCTGAGACGGTGAAGGGGAGAGGCAGCACGGGAGGCAGGCTGCGAAGGCCTGAAGTGGACGAAGACGCTAAAGGCGAGAGAGTAGCAGGGAAACTGAGGGGCAGCACAGACCCGGAGGGGCGTGCGTCTGGGTATTCCAGGACAGCCAGGCAGGGTGGCGGAGGAGCGAGTGGAGAGGGAGCAGCAGAGGCCTGGGTCTCTGGACGAGACGGGTGCTCCGGCCTCTCCCCTCACACATACTAGACTGGAGGGGGCGCTCGTCTTCCCACCCAGAGGCCCTGACCAGTCTCCAGCCGACCTCTCCCTCCTGCCGTTGCAGCGGAGATCCTGCAGGCCAATGACAACCTCACCCAGGTGATCAACCTGTATAAGCAGCTGGTGCGGGGTGAGGAGGTCAACGGCGAGGCCGCAGCTGGCTCCATCCCTGGTAAGGGGCAGGGCCTGAGGGGCTGCCGGGCGGCGTGCCGGCCCCAGAGTTGTGACTTGCCTGCCAGGCCGACCTGGCCCCTTCGCATGGGAGGGGCCTGGGAGGGCACCCAGTGGAAGGCCACGCCAGGCCTGCAGCCTGAGGCGTGGCGAGGGAGGCGAAGAAGACAGGCTCTTTTCACTTGACAGGCCTGGCCCCTGTGGTGGGGCTGGACGACAGCCCCAAAGCTTGATTTGGGAGCAGAGAGCCGGGAGGAGGGTGGGACCCAAAACAGCCCAGTCTCGGCTCGAATCGGGCCACAGTGCAGCCCTGGGCGTCACGAAAGAGGCTGGCAGTGGCCCCGGTGGGGGAGACGCGCCGTGCTGCACAGGGGCAGCGGAGCATATGCGGCGCCAAGAGTGGAGGACAGTGGCCGGCAGGCAAGCGGGGCTTACAGCCTCGTCCTGCACAATGACGCTGAGGCCGGGGAGGGCCGCGTCCGATCGCGTGGCAGTGGTGTCCTGGCTGGCCCTCTTGTGTTGCTGGTTCCGGTGCTCTCGTTCCTCAGAACATGTCCCATCATTAATCAGGGCAGAGCTTAGCTCCAAACAGATGCACCTGTGCTGCTCAGTGGGCAGGTCCCACACAAAGGCTGGCGGGGAGCACAGGACAGTGGGTGTCATGACACAAAACCAGAGGGCCCTGGGCACTGCATGCCGCCCGGGACTTACTGTCCTTTTCCACCCCAGGGAGCACCTCAGCCCTGCTGGACCTCTCAGGCCTGGACCTCCCTCCTGCTGGCACCACCTATCCAGCCATGCCCGCCCGCCCTGGTGACCAGGCCAGTCCCGAGCGGCCCAGCGCCTCAGTTTCCCTGCTTGACGACGAGCTTATGTCTTTGGGTGAGGAAGGCCTGGGTGGAGGAGGGGAGGGCTCAGCAGCGGTCAGTTGTCTTCATGGCCCGCTGAGCACCAGGGAGGCACTGCTCAAGTGAGCTCAGCGGGGCGTGAGGTGGTGCTAGGCCACATCTCAGCTGAGGGCCTGAGCTCAGGGACGCTCAGGGCAGTGTGTGCAGGCCCAGCACAAGCCGGCCAGGCTGACCACCGCTGACAGGCCAGCCACACCCAGGTGCTGGACGCAGGACAGCTGAGGGTGGACCTGCAGTGGGTGGGCCTAGACTTGGGGCAGCTTCTCCACCCAAGGGGAGGAAAGGAGCTTCACTCCAAAACCCCAGGGGTGAGCCTGAGGCCAGGGCCCAGCTTACCGCAGCCCAGAGCAGCAAAGCAGGCCCAGCTAGCCAGGGAGAGCGGGAGAAAGAGGCCAAAGTCTCAGCCTCCTCTGGTGGAGTGGGTTAAGCAGAGAGAGGCTCAGGGACTGCTCCACAGCCTGAGGGCACAGTGGTGTGGAGGCTGAGTCATGCTGCATTCTCCTGAGCTGCTTCTGAAATGAAACTGTACCTCTGGGGTTCGACCCCATGGTGGGGTGCCTGCCCCGCATGCACAAGATGAGGGGGTCCTGGGCTCATCAGTCTGCCCCACGCACTGCCCGCTGCTGTCCCCGCCTTGCCCCAGGCAGTCCTCCTGCCACCTTACGAGGCAGAGCCGTCCAGGTCCCAGCAGCGGAGAAGGGCTGTGAATTCTGCTACCGCCCACTGAGCCAGGGAGGAGAGAGGACTGGGGTGAGGAGGGCGAGTCATAGGAGTGGCTCTGACTGGCACCTGCCATGCCACAGAAGCCTCACCCAGCTCCTGGCCTCATTCTGAGAGAGCCCCCGACCCATCTCCCAGAGGCAGAGGACCGTGCGGTATGAGGAAGCCCACACAAGGCTGGGGCACATCCTGCCACGCAGGGCCAGGCAGCCAGTAGCAGACAGGGAAGTGACATCAGCAGTGGTGGCAGAGTGCCCCCTCGGGAGAAGCAAGGTGTGTTTCACACTTTCTGCCCCAGCTGCTTGCACAGCCCTGAGCCTCCAGCTTCCTTCTGGTTTCTTCTCAGAGGCCACAAGTACAGGAACAGGAACCAAAGAGGCCAGGCAGACTGCAGCTGCCCTGGGACCAGGCGAGAGGCCGCAAGGGGTGCTGGTCCTTCGTGACCCCACGGCGGAAGGAGGGGGCGGGCAGGGCTCCTCTCTGCCCTGATGCTCTGTGGATATGTTTAGTCCCTCGCAGACACACTCCGAGGTAGCTGCTGCTGTGGCCTGGGAAACTCAGTGGTTGGCCCGGCATCTCAGCAGAGTGGCACAGCTGTGTGCGGACTCCAGGATCAGGCTGTGCTCTGGCCACATCTGGACGGGGCTGCTCTCCCACTGCGTGGCCTGGGGAGGGTCCCATAACCCTCCGAGCACCGCTTTCCTCATCCCTGCCTTGTGTTTTTGCTCCGTGGTACCAAGTGCTGTGCCACTCAGTTGCATCCCCGGCCCAGCCCATACGTGCCTCTTTAGGTTGCTTGTGGACTGCGGGGACGCATGTCTAACGTGGCACGACAGATGTCCACAGTGCCCTCTGCCTGCCAGAGTGCACTCGCGTGGGCCCTTGTGGCGAGGATGTGCAGGAAACCGGCTTATTCATCTTCTCTAGTCTAATCTGGAATGAACTCAGGGCATGGGCAGGGTGGCCAGCAGAGCAGTCTCAGGGCCCTCTGTCTGCCCTGCCGTTGTACACGTGAGACACTGAGACTCGTGGCACTCCCCGTGGTGACTCAGGACATCTGCGGGTCAGTGGGCACAGCGTTCCCCTCCCACTAGCCAGCGCGGGAGTCCTGCCCTGTCCCCAAGCCGGGGAAGAAGAAGTGAGCAGGGGCTGCAGGATGAGTCGATGGGACTCAGCTTTCTCCTCGCTGAGCCAAGCCTCTCAGAAACAGGGGCTGTGCCAGGGACTCGAGGCCACCACGCAGCCCCTTTGCCCCACCAACCCCACTGCACCCCGTCTCTCCTGCTTCCCCCAGGCCTGAGCGACCCCGCGCCCCCCACAGGCCCCACTTTGGACGGGGCTGGATGGAACAGCTTCCAGGTAAGAGGGAACCAACCTGACCTGTCCCTGTCCCCGAGTCAGGGACGGTGGAGGTGTGGAGGGGCTGGGAGAGGCCGCAGGGGGTGGGTTGCCCGCCCAGGGAGAAGGAAGCCAACCGGTGCTCTCCTCACCTCCTCTTGGCCTTGGCCATGGCCAGGCTCAGGGTAGAGATGGGAGGGAGGGCACAGCTAGTGCTCTGTCATCGCTTCTGAGAGCCCAACCCGCCTCTTCTCTGTGGCCTACAGTCCTCAGAGAGCATGGAGCCCCCAGTCCCTGCTCCGGCCCAAGCCCCCAGCACAGACAGCCGGCCTGCAGCACAGACGCCCCTGCCCACAAGCAGTGGCCTGGACGACCTGGACCTCCTAGGGAAGACCCTCCTGCAGCAGTCGTTGCCCCCCGAGGCCCAGCAGATGCGGTGGTGAGAGCCGCCATGGGTGGCACAGGGTGGGAGCAGAAGCCCCTGACAGGGACAGGCTCATCACTGGTGTTACAAGAGCCCTGGGTGCTGAGCACCCCCCATGCCAAGCTCCGCCCTTGCTCTGGGGACAAGGAGACCGTGGCAGGCCCCGTGGTGGTCTTTATGTGCCCACTCACGCCCACGGGAGTCCAGCGCCCTAGATAAAGCCCATGGGGACGGCCGAGGGGGGGGAGGAGATCAGGGCGACAATGACAGGGGGCTGGGGCCAGGGAGCGCAGCCTCTCCTGGCACTGCTCTCTTGGCACACGAAGGACCCCTTCTGAAGCAGTGTCCCCCACCAAGGGAGAAGCAGCAGCCAGCCCCGCGGCTCACACTCCGAGACCTGCAGAACAAGAGTGCCTGCGGCTCGCCCAGCTCGGGTCCTGCCAGCCTCCTCCTCGCTGGCTCCCCAGAGCCTCCGGGGCCCCTGCAGCAGCCCCCGCCCACCGAGCTCTCCCTGGCCAACGTCACTGTGCCCCTGGAGTCCATCAAACCCAGTGAGTGGGCCCTGCTGCCAGTAAGCCCTCCCCCTCCTGGCCTCGATCTCCTCGCACGTGCTCCAAAAGCTCCAGGTCACGTGGGGTCGCGCAGGACTCGGACGGGCCTGGACCCTCCCAGGTCGGAGGCCTCCCTAAGACTCTGAAGTCCAGCTGTGATAAAGACCCAGCTCCAAGCCTCGGGTGTCTCCTGCCCGGTACAGGCCCTGAGCAGACAGGACCAGCCGGCCCTTGGCTTCGTCCATCTGTGTGACCTCACCGTGACTCAGAGCGTCACACCCTCGGCTTCCCTGTCTCACCAGCAGGCGGACCCTGAGCCCAGAGAAGGGCAGCAGTTGTAGCAGGGTCACAGAGCCAGCGTGACCTAAGCTCTTACCCATCCTCTGGCCAGTGTGGGCGGGAACCTGGCCCGTGCCGCGGCTGCAGGCCCGGTGGCTGTCCCGGAGTCCAGCCAAGGTACTGGCCACCCACCGCCCTCCCACCTTTCCCCACAGGCAGCATCTTGCCAGTGACTGTGTATGACCAGCACGGCTTCCGCGTCCTCTTCCACTTCGCCCGAGACCCACTGCCGGGGCGCTCGGACGTGCTGGTGGTGGTGGTTTCCATGCTGAGCACCGCCCCGCAGCCCATCCGCAACATCGTTTTCCAGTCAGCTGTCCCCAAGGTGACCCTGCAGGGCAGACAGAACCTGCCTCCTTCCGGTCCAGGCAGGGTGACGTGGGTTGCAGATAGGTCAGCAGGTGGGGTCCCTCTCCCTTGCTGGGAGGCAGAGGATCCCGAGGGCAGAGCCCCTAAGACCTTCAGAGGGGTCCTGGTGGGGTAGACAGACCTGGTCCTCCACAGCAGGGATGGCAGCCATGCCAGCTGTGCCCTCTGGCCCTCGTCTGCAGGTCATGAAGGTGAAGCTCCAGCCACCGTCGGGCACAGAGCTGCCTGCATTCAACCCCATCGTCCACCCCTCAGCCATCACCCAGGTCCTGCTCCTCGCCAACCCCCAGAAGGTGAGGCCTGGTGGTCACAGGGCAGTGCGGGGATCCCCCTCCTCCCTGGCTGACCCTCTGCTGTCACCTTCTGTGCACCAGGAGAGGGTTCGACTCCGCTACAAGCTCATCTTCACCATGGGTGACCAGACCTACAACGAGATGGGGGATGTGGACCAGTTCCCCCCACCCGAAACCTGGGGGAGTCTCTAGAACTGAGGGTCTGGGAGAGGAGGGGACAGAGTCCAGTCACTGTCCAGCCTGGTGGAGGTTCCGGTGGTCTAGGGCACTCTGTTTCCCCATGGCCACGTACCCCCGGCCTGGTGCTTCTCCCCTCACTGCTGGGGCCCCCAAGTGACCCCTCCTCCCCAGCTGTGCTGCTCCCCTGCTGAGCCCAACCCGGCAGGAGGCCTAGCAGTGTGAAGCAGGGGCTTGGGGGCTGTGAGGACTTGGGGTCGAGGGGAGGACACATGGCTGCCATGCCCAGCCCTGCCCCTGGCCTGGGGCGGGTCTTCCCCACCTGCCTTATGCCTTATGGGAAGGCCCAGCCATAGGCCGCGCTGGGCTGGGGACCAGCCGGCCTCCTACACAGGAACCCAGTACAGTGGGTGTCGCCTGTTCCCCCAGCTCTTTGCACTCTGGTATGTGGTTTGGCTCTCTGCTTTTCTTCTGGAGTGGGTTTGGCCACAATTTTGGGGCTATGTTGGGGAGCCCCGTGTCAGCCCCACTCCTAGAGCCTCTCTTTGCCGTCAGCCTCCTAAGAGGCCAGAGAGCCTAAGGGTGGTGCCAGGGGTGGCTTCCGAGGGGCTGCGGAGCGCCTGGAGTCTCAGTGTGTCACCTCCATTCATCGAGCCTCCAGGCCTCCTGTGGGCATCATCTCACGTCTGTCCATCTGTCTGTCTGGTCAGAAGTGGGGTCCGTGTGTGAGTGAAAGCGGGAATATTTATGAAAATAAAACATTCTTTTTCCTGGACCAGCTGCTCTCTGGCCCTCCTGGCCATGGGGGAGACGGGCAGGGTCCCGTCCGCAGACCACTCTGCTGCTGTCTTTGAGGATCTGGCCTCTCCCCATCCCTGCCCGCCTTGCACCAGAAGAGGCCCAACAAAGGGGCCGAGGGGGCTGCTGAGTCACCAGAGAACCCTGAGCCGCCCCAGCTGCTGCAGGCACCGGGGCCTGGCTACTGGGAACTCCTTCCCCTCCCCCTGCCTGCATCCTCAGAACGCAACTGGGCCTGTTGGCCGCCATACCGCTGGGAGGCCCCTGGCCCCGGCTTCCCAGAGGCCACTCCCAGGAAGCAGCCTGTATCAGGAACCCTGAGCTGGGCCCCCACTCCTGGCTCAGTTTTCTCTGAGCAGTGGCTGGGGCCACCCCAGGGCAGGGCCAGAGCAGAGGGACCCCCGCAGCCAGCCTGGAGCAAAGCTGGGGAGCTGGTCCAGAGGAAACGCCAGGCCCACACTGCTCTGCCTGCTCAGTGAGGGGAGGCTGCCCACCATTGCTGTGTAGGCAGGTACAGATGGAGCCCTGAAAGCCCCTGGAGAGTGTGTGGTGTTTCCTGGTCTGTGCCTGGCTCTGGACCCTGCCGTGGACACTGGGCACCTGCTGGAGAGCAGCCCAGCTCTCTCACTCCCCGGCGGATAAGGACCCCTGCCGACCACACTGCAGGGCAGGGCCTAGGCTTCCCAAGCTGTCTGAAGGACAAGATTGTGACCACATCCGGTCCCTGCAGAGTGTCCACCTGGGGTCATCTCTTTGCTGACTGCTGAGTTTGGAGTCTGGGTGCAGAATGCTTCTCTTTCTGGTCTTGATTTAGTTCCTTGTCTGAAAGGCTCAGCATAAGGCTCCTTTCGAGAGCTCTGGGCAGAAGGGCTCAGGCTGCCGCAGTGTAGGTCCCTCGCCCTCCCCTCGTCCTGACCCACCGCGTCACACAGGCAGCAGCCCTGCACACCCTGCCCTTCCCGGAAGCGGTCCGTCCAGACAGGTCTCGAGTTAGGGTCAGGCAGGGCTGCTCTGGGAGCTCTGTTCTCTGTCCCTTGAAAGGTGACTGCCACCATGCTGAGAGTTCTGGGACTTCCCAGCTCTCTAGGCCACATGTCCATCTCTGCTTGTTCAGCCAGGGCAGCCGTTTTGTATTTCAGTAACCACAGCACGCCATGGTGTGCTTGAGGAAGCCAAAAGTGACGCTGACGCCTCTGCTGGCCCAGGAGCCCGCCTGTGGCCGCCCTGATCTCTATAGAGTGCAGCCAGCTCTGCCCGGCAGGCGGGGCGGGGAGGAGCAAAGCCACCTCTGCTCCCTGCAGCTCCCTGTTAATGCACAGAACCACACTGTGGAAATGCAAAAAACTGGGGCTCGGTGTGAATTAAGTGCTGGGGCGGGGGGCGGGGGTTGCTCATGCAAGGCAGGGTGGGAACCGGCAGGCTCAGGAAGTGGGGTCCATATGGTGACGTTGTGCCTGCTGCCCAGTACCACCAACCCTCTGCCTGTCTGGCCTGCGCACCTCCTGGCTGGGGTCCAGGATGCCCCCCGAGGAGTGCCAGCACTGTGACGGAGTCCTCATGCCACAGCCTCACACCGGGCCTTCGGGAAACTCCCTTGGCTTAGGGAGAGCCCCAAGGGAGCTCCAGAGCCCCAGAAAGCACATCTGTCCCCAGCTGCTCCATTCGGAGGCTGCACCTAGGGGGCCAGTGCCAGCATGCCCACAAACTAGTGATGTGTCAGCCCACCTAAGATGAGGTGCTGACGGCCACTACTGCCTCAGTGTCACCATGGGCTGCCCTGCCCACATCCTGCCCAAGCTTCACCAGCAGCCGCTACCCAGAGTGTGATGAGAAATTCTCACAAACAAATCCGTACCAACACTGCTGGGCCCCTCCATGGCCACGGGGTTAAGATGGGCATGAATACATCCCAGGCAGCGCTGTCTGGCACAGTGGGAAGCAAAGTGTGGGCCTGAGGGCCGTCCACTCTGCCCACTGGTTTGGTCTCTTCCACGTAGCTGGCTGGGAACCTGGACCTGGAACCTAGGTCTGGTCACCTGCAAAGTGGGGACAACAACACTTAACTCACTAGAGGGCGAGCTAAGGCATTTGACAGTAAATCCCTTTGGCCAGGGCAGCCCAGACACATGAGGGTAGAGGAGGTAGGAACAGGGTCTTTCCATTCTTGTCTTCCTGTGGGCTAAGAAACAGGTTCACAAGAAACAGCAGCAGGTACTTTTTCTAAGCATCGTATGTCTTGGTCTTAATTTTCTCTCACTGCTGAGACAAAATGCCCAACACCCAAAGTTAAAAGGGGAAAGGTTTATTTAGCTCACGGTTTATAGAGATTTCAGCCCATAATCGACTGGCACCAAGGCAGGGTGGCACATGGCAGAGGAGAACCAATTCATGACAAGCAGAAGACAAATGCAACTCGGGAAGGAGGAGGGGCTCTCCAGAGTCTGCCCCTTTTACACAGATTACTTAGGGCGGCAGCACTCACACCCTCAATCCTAGTGCCCTTGAGCCTAGCATGGCACCATGAATCAGTTCCAGAAAAAGCCCCGCCCATGACTGCAGGAGTCACTTCATCTGGCAGCCCAGGAGGTCCATCCTCCCCAGGTGGGGGGGGGGGGTGCAGGATAAGTGACAGCCAGAGCCAGGCAGGACTGTTCCGTCCACACCCTCCCGCTCTGCCCTTGCAGATTGTCCACTGACGCGATGTCCTCACTTGCCATTCAGGTCTCCACGTCTACCGAGTTCCCATGACTAGACAGTGGTTCCCAGAGGACGCAGCATGAACCAGCTAAGACCCACGCGCTCCCCAGGAGGGACCCGGCCTGGTGGAGATCCACCAAGTCAACAGGCCTCTTGGCTGGGGAAAGGAGGGGTCACCTGGCGACCTCTAAGGTTCCCCTCTGCACCTGCAGTTCTAAAGAGCCACGATCCTAACATCTACCTATCGAAACTCCCCAGTCTGCCAGGCTGTGATTGCAACATTCTTCCCAGGAATAGCCTATGATCCAACCTTTCAGGCTTCCAGCCGTCTATGATTCAACACACAAGTGTGACACAGGAGGCCCTAAGTGCACAGGTCACCCAGCCAAGAGGTACAACAGCCCCACCCAGCTGAGTCCCAGAAGTCCCCTGGGTCCAGCTGGGAGGGGAGCCTGTTACTGCTACAGCCCGCAGGTCTGGCCTGAGCCAGACCAAGAGGGCCGGAGGTGTAACCCAGTCGTTGCCCCCAGGAACCTGCAGTCCAGCTGAGCAACTGGACACGCTCAAGCCCAGTGTGACATCAGTAGGAGACTGGGCTGGAACGGGACGTGGAGCCCAGTGATTCCCCAAAGGGACAGGACAGGTAGCACCTGTGGACAATTTTCAGTTTCCTTGAGCCACACCCGGTAGGTGTCTACCCACTGCAGACATGGGAAACCACGTCCCACCAAAGTTCCTGGCCAGTAGGGAAGGTGGGAGGCCAGGATAAGATCCAGATGTTCCAAAGGGAGGACCACAGTTTAGGGAGCACTATGGTGTGCCCTTCCATCAGTATCCCCCAAGCCCTGCCCCTCTAGAATTATTTCCCCAGATCCCCAGCCAGTAGCATCCTGGTTGGGGAAAAGGCAGCCCTTGCCAGAGCCTTTGATCCTGGGGCTCCCAGCATCCTGTGGGCAGGCAGGGCAGGCAGGCTTCTGCTCCCTGCAGAGCCACTGCCTGCCTCCTCCCCCGGGCCACTGTGGGGCTGCTTGGCTTTCCCTCCTCAGAGAGGTCAGGACAAGCAGCCTCCAGTGAGAGACCTCTAGGTTCCAGGCCTTGAAATGTGTCCAGTCTGCACACTCTCACACAGTAGGTGCTCAAGGAGTCCGGACAGAACCAGAACCGAAATTAACAAAGAAGTGCGGAGAGCTGGAGGGAATCTCCTGAGCCCCCAGGGTCCGGTGCTTCAAGGGAGCAGGGGGCAGGACAGGAGCCGTTACATGCTGTTCCCATTGGGCTCTCTGGTCTTCCATCAAACAGCAGTTGTGAAGCACCTACTGTGTGCCCAGCTTGGTTTAGGATGGAAGGGCTAAACTCCTACTCAGTTGAGGGCTGAGCACAGCACCCACATCAGCCCGATGACATCTGCCAGGGGGCAAGAGAGGAGGTGGCTGTACAGACGGAAAAGACCTCCCTGGGGGCACACTTCTGGAGAGTTCTGGGTGGCCTGGACACCATGACTGCTTTAAAGCGGGCAGGGCCAGGAACTTGGAGGCTGGAGGCCAGGCAGAGGTATCTTGGCCACTTAGCAGGATGAGCAGGGGCAGGGCAGCTGTCCCTTCAGGCCACTACAGCAAGGACGCCAGAGTTCCAGCGATGACCGAGGGAAGCCCAAGAAGCGAAGGTCTCAGCAGAGCCAGGGCTGACGGATGTGGCCTTGGGCTCTACTACGTGCCCCGAGGTCCTCCCAGCGGGAGTCTCATTCCTCCAGGTGCGCCAAGGGATCCCGCAGGTGAGGAAGGCCCGTCCTCGCCCTGTCCCTCCTGGGCACCGGACGAGCCCACTTCCCTATTCAGAGGGGTGGAAGGTTGCTGGTCCCCAGGGCGGCGGCGGGCGGGCGGGTTCACCTGCTTCCCGCCACCCGGGCGGGGCGGGGCGGGGAGGAGCGCGCTCCACCTGGGACAGCGACCACAGGCTGGCACCTTGCAGCGTCGTGGGTGGGGGCGGGGCTTCAGGCGACAAACTTGGAGCCGAGTGACCTGGGGGCCGGGGGCGGAGTCGCGGGCGGGGCGGAGGAGGCCGAGCGAGCGCGGCGCGGCCCAGGAAGCCCGAGCACCGCCCACCCATCCGGGGCGCCGCGCGCAGGGCCACTGCTGGGCCGGGGGCTGCCAGCCTCGACCCCCCGCGCGACCCGCCGCCCCCAGCCTGGCCCCAAGATGATGAAGAGGCAGCTGCACCGCATGCGGCAGCTGGCCCAGACGGGCAGCTTGGGACGGTGAGTGTCGCCCCCTTCCTGGTAGCCCCGCTGTTGCCCCGCAAGACCCGAGAGGTGTAGACCGGGCGGGGGAAGCGGCGGGAACGGCGGAGGATGGCCCTGCAGCCTGCCCCGGCCCGCCAGTGTCCTGTCCTGTCCTCTCTTCCTCCGCTCTGAACGCCATCAGTTTCCCCAGGCAGGGCTGGTCTTAGGGTGAAGTGACGCCCCGATCCCTGACAGGGAACTGCAGAGGGGAGGGTGCACCCTCTATGCCCCTGAGTTTCTGAGTCCACAGTTCTGCCCAGCCTCACTTGTCCCCTCTGGGTAATGGGGACAGTTACCCACTTCTGATTGCTAGGTGGGGGCGGGGAAGCGGATTAGGACCCGGACCGTGGGGGAGGGGAGCAGACAGGGTCCCAGCCTGGTGGAGGAGGGGCCTCCTTTGCCCTGCAGTGTCCTGCCCCTGCTCCCGCCCCGGGCTCTCTGCTTCTCTGTCTTGGTTTTGTTTTTTGTAGGCTCAGGTGGAAACGTCCCCAGGTCTCCTGATTCCCACTCCTAGCCCCTGAGAGGGTGCAGGGAGGCCGGAAGTTTGGGGAGCCTCTGAGGGCCTGTCTTCTCTGCTCCTCTTCCCCAGCCCCGAGTTCCCCATTCTGCGGGCCCAGGGGAGGGGACGGGTGTCCTGAGACTTGTTCTGTTGTCACAGTGGCGCAGGCGCCTGCGTGCACCACCAGCCAGGCCATCTTGCTCCGGGCCTCAGCATCCCCGTGTGTCCCCAGGCCGGGGTCCGGGGCCTGCCCACCCTGCTGCCCCACCTCCAGAGTCCTGTGGGCCTGAGAGCCTGGGAGTCTGTCCCCACACTTCCCCTTCTTGGGGCCAACCTAGGCCCCCCTCTTTCCCAGCAGGGCTGGCATGTTGTGAGGTGTACAGTAGAGAGCTTTGCCCCTGTGTCCCAGAGCACAGCCCCGTTGGGTTTCCGTGGCCCACCCTCTCTTAGGACACAGCCCAGGGTGGAGGAAGAAAACCATGAATCCTACTCCCGCCCGTGGAATGTGCTCTGACTGGGATTAAACTCACCACCCAGGGCGGGCCCACCTGGGAGGGGCCGTGAAAGCCCTGGGGGGGTCCGGGGGTCCTGCAGGGGGCTGGGGGAGCAAGAGGTTTCCTAGCCCAGGCTGCCTCAGCACAAGCTGCCCTCCCCACAGCACCCCGGAGACAGCCGAGTTCCTGGGTGAAGAGCTGCTGCAGGTACGTGCCTGGGCGTGGGAGACAGGCCCGAGCAGGCTGGGGAGGGACTCGGGCTGGCGGGGACGCTGGCTGTCCTGCTCCGAGGTTGAGTCACTCCCTACACGCTTGGCCATGGGGTCCCCAGGAGGAGGGAGAAGAAAAGCGGTTCCTGCTGAGGGGGCACCAGGGTGGTGAGGGGGACCGCCGCCTCCCCATCCACTCCCCGCCCTGCCCTCCTCCCAGGTGGAGCAGCGGCTGGAGCCTGCCAAGCGGGCGGCCCACAACGTCCACAAGCGGCTGCAGGCCTGTCTGCAGGGCCAGAGCGGGGCCGACATGGACAAGCGGGTGGTGAGTTCAGGGCTGGAGTCCCCCTGCCAGTGTGACCCTCGGCCACCAGGGGCACTCAGGTTCCTCTGGAGGCCGCAGCGCCTCCCCGACCCTTCCTGACCCTGCTTCCCTCTGCGCCATCCCTGAGAGAAAGGCCTGTCACCGCGCAGAGCAAGCTCGCCACCCGGCAGCCTCCTGAGGGACACTTGAGCTGGATTTTAAGTGCCACTTGGGCGTTGTTCATCAGCAGGCGGCATCCCCGCCTGCCAGTCTGTCGCTGAGATGGGATAGGAACGGGCTCACCTGGGCTGGACCCCACCCTAGCAGGAGGTGCTGGTTTACAAATGAGGAAATGGAGGCTTTTAAGTTACTCACCAAAGGTCACACCGCTAGCGTGACAGAAGTGACAGAAGTGAGGTTTGACCCCTGCTGCGTGTAATCTCAAAGCTAGTGCTGTCCATATCCCAGGCGGAAGCGTGGAGGGCGTGTTTTGAAGTCACTGATTCTGTGAGGCCCCAGGCAGAGCTGGGGTTGGGAATGGGGCGCCATAGAGGGTTTGAGCGCCGGCGTTCAGTGTTGGCCAGGTCAGCCACGTACCCCCCGGGGGAGGGGAAAGGGTCCTGCTGGCCCCTTAGGGCCTCCTTCCTTTCACCCTCCACCTCAGCCTTGAGCTTGTTGCCCTCTGTGCTTGGTAGTTTCCTAGTCTGTGACAGGACTTGGTCGGTCCTTTCCACCCAATCAGGTGACTTCTGGGAGAGGGGGAAGGGAACCCCAGCTGGGTGGGGCTCCGTGGTCAGTCGGGACCTTGCCCCTCCATACCTTGCTGGCTCGTGTCCACTCGCACCTGTGACTGTGGCCTCCTGGGTCCCCTCTTCCCCCACCCCAGACTCACTGGGTACTCAAGAGGGCCGGGGAGCGGGGTGCCCTCACAGCCCAGCCCACCCACTGTCCCTGCAGAAGAAGCTTCCTCTCATGGCTTTGTCCTCCACGATGGCCGAGAGCTTCAAGGAGCTGGACCCCGACTCCAGCATGGGGTGAGCACGGCTGGGGCTAAGCTGTCACCTGAGGGGGCCGAGAAGCAGTCAGGGCTGGGAGGGGTCCGTGTCAGCAAGGGCATCCCGGCAGAAAGCATTAGGCTGCGGACGGCGTTAGGCTGGTGGGGACAGCGAAGGCTCGCCAGGGGCCGGAGGAGTAGGAAGTGGAGGTGGGCCTTGGTGAGAGGCCTCGGGCCTGGGCCCACTGGCCGCTGTGTCCACAGGAAGGCCTTGGAGATGAGCTGCGCCATCCAGAACCAGCTGGCCCGCATCCTGGCTGAGTTTGAGATGGCCCTGGAGCGGGATGTCCTGCAGCCGCTCAGCAGGCTGAGTGAGGTGACCCTGCCCTGGACCCAGTCCCCCAGCCTCTAGCTCTGTCCCGCAGGCCTCTGAACCCCACTTCTCTGTCCTCAGGAGGAGCTGCCCGCCATCCTCAAGCACAAGAAGGGCCTGCAGAAACTGGTTTCCGACTGGAACACCCTCAAGAGCAGGTGGGATCTCCCAGGAACCTGGGGAGGGACACAGGTGGCCACAGCCTGAGGCCGCTGCCACCCTGGGAGGATACTAAAGGCCCACTGGGTAGAGTGACAGCTGGTCCATGGAAGCCCATGTGTCCAGGGTACATGGTTGACCCCCAAACCTGGATACCCCCAACCCTCCAAGATCCAGCATCATCCCAGGTCTGAACTGGGTGGCTGCAGTCACCAAGTCTGCCACCAGGGGGTGACCCAGAGTCCTCTGGCTCAGTGTGGGCAGAGACCCACGGGACTTCCATCTGTGCATCTGGAACCCGGTGTGGTCCCTGTATGGAGGGGACCCTGGGCTCTGGGCATGCAGCGGGGGACTGACTGCCTCACCCTGGGGTCATCCACAGGCTCAGCCAGGCTGCCAAGAACTCAGGCAGCAGTCAAGGCCTGGGCAGTGGCCCGGGCAGCTACAGCCACGCCACAGCGGCTGCCAACAAGGTGGAGACACTGAGGGAAGAGGAGGAAGAGCTGAAGAGGAGAGTAGAGCAGTGCAAGGTGAGAGATGTGGGTGCCCTGGTGCATAAAGGTATCATCCCATTTCACAGAGGAGGAAACTGAGGCTCAGAGGGGACCTGACTTGCCCAAGGCCACCCCTCTAGGAAGCAGCAAGGGTGGGCTTTGGATCAAGACAGTCAGGGGCCAGGCATTGTATAATGGCCATTAATTCATGACCTCCTCAGTCTACACCACATGCAAACGTGGGAGGCAGGAACAGGATCTGGTCACTCAGATGAAACCCTGGGGTGTACTTGCTGAGTTAATGAGTAATGTTTGCTGAATGAATGGTGCTGCGAGTAAACAAATGAAAAATGATTATAGGGCCAGAGATTTAGCTCAGTGGTTCCAGCGCCTGCCTCGCAAGCGCAAGGTTCTGAGTTCGATCCCAGTAACCACATACAATGCTGAGCATGGTGACTCACGCCCACCAGCAATCAGTACCACATACTACAGTGCGGGACATGGTGGCTCACACCTGTCATCCCAGCACTTGGGAGGCAGAGACAGGAGGATTGCTGAGTTCAAGGCTTGCCTGGGCTACATAGTGAGTTCAGGGCCAGCCTGAACTACAAAGCGAGACCCTGTCTCAAAAAAAAAAAAATGATTATAGCCAGGTGTGTGGAGGTTGAGGCAGGAGGAGCATAAGTTCCAGCCTAATCTAAATAACTTAGCAAGACCCTATTTTAAAGTAAAAGGTCTGGGGCTCTAGTTCAATGTGAAGGCCATGGATTCAATCCTTAGAATCCACTCTCTTGAAAACAGAATGCTTGTAGCCAAACACAGCAATACATGTATGTAATCTCAGCTACTCAAGAAGCTGAGGCAGGAAGATCACAAGTTCAAGTCCAGCCTGGGCAATTTAGTAAGAATCTGTCTCCAAATGAATATAAAAAGAGCTGAGTATATAACTCAGGAGTAGAACTCCCTGGGTTTGATGTCTAGTACTACGAAAGCAGCCAAAGGAAGACTGCATGGCGAGTTTGGTCCCCCGCTGAGGATGTTGGAAGCCACAGATAAGGATGAGGAGCTATCAAAGGGGCTCAAGAGTTTGTGTGGTTCACGATAGACTAGCCCCAGGTACAGACGTTGGCAGAGAGAGGAGCCAGTGGGGACCCTCCATGTAGTTTCACAGGTGGTGTCTGCTCCGAGCCTCAGCCTCCCCTGGTATAAATGCTTCTCTGTGTGTCCCCAAGGATGAGTACTTGGCCGACCTGTACCACTTTGCCACCAAGGAGGACTCGTATGCCAACTATTTCATCCACGTGAGTCCAGGACCTGGCCCGGCCCTCAGAGCTCAGGGGTGGTTACCAGACCCTAGAGCCCCAGGGACCCCTGAGAGATGGCGGGGTCGGCCCCGCCCCTCACTCCCATGGGGGTGTCACTCTGTCCCCACAGCTCCTGGAGATTCAGGCCGATTACCATCGCAGGTCGCTGAGCTCTCTGGACACGGCCCTGGCTGAGCTGAGAGAGAACCACAACCAAGCAGGTGGGTACCCAGCTCAGGCACAGCGGGGAGCCATGGACGCACTCTGGGGGAGGCCTTGGGGAGGTCTGTGTGAAGAGATGGCATGAAAGGGGGGGACCAGAGCCAGGAGACAGGAGGGAGAAGGGAGGAGACGGTGGGCTGGGGGTTTAGGCAGTCTCACAGGGGCATGCCAGATAGTGCCAGATGTGCCCATGGAGTGGGGTGCATAGTGGCACCTCCTTGAGGATGCCTGGTGGTGCCCCCGACTGCCCAGTGGCGGGAGGGCCCTGCGCCGCTGACCTGTCTTGTCCCTGCAGACCCCGCCCCGTCGATGACGGCCACCCCCTTCTCCAGGGTGTACGGGGTGTCGCTGGGGACTCACCTGCAAGAGCTGGGCCGGGACATCGCCCTGCCCATCGAGGCCTGCGTGTTGATGCTGCTGTCCGCGGGCATGCGTGAAGAGGTGCGGAAGGGGCGGGGCCTCGCGCTGCACGGACCCTCCGCACGCTGCCCTGTGCTGGGGCCTGCATTCTCCCTTAGAGCAAGGTCCCAGGAGCAGACCGTGGCCCTCTGTACTGCATGTAATGACCCCTTGTTGGCTTCGCTCTGGAAAGGGACAGGACGAAGAGCCCAGAACCAGGGCCTCTGCGGGGCAGTCACTGTCCCAGGCTGTCCCCCGGGTGATGTCAGTGCAGCGGCCCCTCTCTTGGGATGTGGTGGAAAATACCCAAAGATAAAGGGCTCCCCGACAGTCCTGCTGGCCCTTTTTCCTTCCCACTCGTGACCAGATTCCTGCCTCCCATGCCTTTCCTCGACTCCCCAGCTCAGAATTACAGGCCTACAGGTTGAGCCCACCTGCCCACTTGCCCACCAGATCCGTGGGCTCAGTGAGGGCACAGGCTACGGGCAAGCCAGGGCGCCCAGCCGGTGTCCCGCCTTGCTGCCCACCTTGACCACACCCTGTCACACCTCAGGGCCTCTTCCGTCTGGCCGCAGGAGCCTCGGTGCTGAAACGCCTCAAGCAGACGATGGCCTCAGACCCCCACAGCCTGGAGGAGTTCTCCTCTGACCCGCATGCTGTGGCAGGTGCCTGAGCTAGGGGGCCCTGGGCAGGAGAGGCGGAGGGCTCTGACGGTTTTGCTTTAAGGACCAATATTCTGCAGAGGAGACTTAGGATTTCTAACAGAGCTTGCAGCGAACCTCGCAAAATGCATGTACTTTTTCTGAGGATTAGATCAGTAACCATGTTGTCAAAAGGGCTGTAGCCCAAAGAAGCCATCAGACCTGGGTGTGTTAATGTGAGCCTAGGGCAGAGGTTCCCTCCCACTTCAGGAGAGCTGGCTGCTAGGGTTGCGGGGGAGATCGGGAGCTGCCTCTAGCCTTGTCCCCTGTCCCTGCTTCAGGTGCTCTCAAATCCTATCTCCGGGAGTTGCCCGAGCCATTGATGACCTTTGACCTCTATGATGATTGGATGAGAGCAGCCAGGTGAGGCCTGGAGGCCAGGAGGAGGGGGAGGAAGAGGCTGCAGAGCCGGGGCTCACTGGTTCTCCCTCCCCAGCCTGAAGGAACCCGGGGGCCGCCTGGAGGCCCTCCGAGAGGTGTGCAGCCGCCTGCCCCCAGAGAACCTCAACAACCTCAGGTGAGTCCTGCTGGGACTCGGGACCCTGGGTTGAATACTGACCCTGTCACTGTGTCCTAAGCGACACTTCTGAAAACAGCTTTGCTATATGAGCTCTGTTTCTTTATACTAAATATTGAAACAAACAAACACCTTTAACTTTTCCCCATCCCTGCCAGCCACCGTGTGGCCCTGGGAATAAATTGGTACCGTGCCCTGGGAATAAATTGGTGTCGTCACCTGGAAAATACAGTTCATAACAGTCCTGCCCCACAGTGGGGCTGGGAGGATTCTCATAGCTCTGTGCCCAACATGTGTTGGCATTTGATAAGCAGATCAGCCCACTTGACTATTAAAAGTTTAAACGTGGGGGCTGGGGTCCGGCACAGTGGCAGTGGCCTAGCATGCACAATCAAAAGCTACGCTGGCTGGGCGTGGTGGCTCACGCCTGTCATCCCAGCACTCGGGAGGCAGAGACAGGAGGATTGCTGAGTTCAAGGCTTGCCTGGGCTCCATAGTGAGCTCAGAGCCAGCCTGAACTACAAAGCGAGACCCTATCTTAAAAAAAAAAAAAAAAAAAGCTACGCTGTCCCGTTCCTTCCTGCTCTGGAAACACAGCCTGGTAGATTCTGAGGCCTCTGGCATCAAGGGGTATTTATGGCCCAAGGGGCCCTGGCCACATCCCAAGCCCACCTCCTGCCCAGGTACCTGATGAAGTTCCTGGCCCGGCTTGCTGAGGAGCAGGATGTGAACAAGATGACTCCCAGCAACATCGCCATTGTTCTGGGGCCCAACCTGCTGTGGCCACCTGAGAAAGAAGGGTAAGGAGCTGTGGGCAGGGGCAAGTGACCGGAGGGAAGCAGTCCCCTCCCAGGCCATCCGCTGCTTATTTCCCTGGGGCCTCAGTTTCCCCATGTGTGGGGACAGGGCAGCTCGTGTTCCCAAAGCTGCACAAGGAGCAGCCTGAATGTCCAAGGACCCTGCGGGACTTTGGACAAGGCATTCTGGGTAATAGTGCCGGGATGCAAGGCAGCCTGGGCTGGGCACTGGGAGCCCAGGGCTCTGCTTCCAGCCCCACCCCTACCCTCCTTATGTGTAAATCGGGGAGAAACTGTACAAATCTTCAGGGGCTTTGCTGTGGGAATCAAGGAAGATCATGAGACATGTTACGAACTGTACAGTGCTGTGGTATATGAGGACTCATCATTTACTGGGCCCCACGTGGCACAAAGATTTCAAAGCATGTGGGAACAGTTGTTGGGCAGGGGCTCTCTGGGTCCAGGAACTGGGGCCATGGCCCCAACTGACTAGGTTGACTTTTTGTTTGTGTTTCTTTTTGTGGTGCCCCGGATCGAACCAACTGACTAGGGGTATCTGTCATGGTGAAGGACTGAATCTTTGCCGGGTGGGTCTCTCACTTTGTCTCCCTTTCTATGCAGGGACCAGGCCCAGCTGGACGCAGCCTCGGTGTCTTCTATCCAGGTGGTGGGCGTGGTCGAGGCTCTGATACAGGGCGCGGACACCCTCTTCCCTGGAGGTGAAGCTCCTGCTTCCGAGAATGTGCCCCTCCCCCGAAACCCCTCCCCCTCCCAGGCTGGTGACATCTCTGAATTTAAGACCCACTCTTTTCTGCCCCCAGACATCAACTTCAATGTGTCCGGCCTCTTTTCAGCCCTTGCCCCCCAAGACAAGGTTGACGACGGGCCAGCCACTGAGGAGTCACCCC
This sequence comes from Thryonomys swinderianus, assembly GCA_004025085.1. NCBI lineage: Eukaryota > Metazoa > Chordata > Mammalia > Rodentia > Thryonomyidae > Thryonomys > Thryonomys swinderianus. Next base: position 860 of record PVIC010016010.1, on the reverse strand, counting down.
TTGCTGTCCCCACTCCAGCGACCACCCCAGCCCCAGCCCCAGCCCTAGCCCTGGGCTCAGCCTTAGTGGCCCCCAAGGAAAGGTAGGAACGGAGGAGTTTGAGTAACCCCACCCCTGGCCTCTTGGGACTTACAAAAGGTCATTATCGGTACTTTCATCTGTGAGATCTGTCTCCTAGTTCCCAGGCTCGGTGCCCTGCTCAGCCTTAGATGTGGCTCCCTATTCCTTGTGTGGTAGTTAACTGAGCACTTACTATGTGCCAGGCATGGTTCCCGGCCCTGTGGATTTAGAGAGCTAAGAGATGGCTGTTTGGGAATTGTAAACACCTTCCAGTGTTCTCCCTGACCCTTTAAGTCCAAAAGGGCTTTGTGCCTTGGTGTTGCCTCCATACCAAGCAGGAATTGTTCAGTTTCTCACAGGCTGTGCAACCCACACCAGGTCTTCCCTAATGAGCCAGGCAAACAATTGCCATCCTTCAAGCTGGCATCGAAGGGTTATGGAGAGTGTAGCATGTCCCCGGAGCCGTCTGTGATGCTGGGGCACAAGGGGTACCCTGTGCACTGAGTGGGGGGCCACAGGAAAGGTCTTCCTGGGAAGCAAAGAGAAGTTGGAGGTGAACTCTGGAGATGGCCGATCCTGCCCCTGCCCCTCTCCTCTGCTCCCCTCGCAGGACAGAGTCAGAAGCACCACCCAGACCAGTCTCACCCATGGTCAACAGGAACCCCTCGGACATCGCTGCCCCGGCAGAGGACACAGCCCGGAGGAGTAAGTTAGCTATGGGAGCAGAAAAGAGAACTGCACCTACCTTACATGCACAAGGGCCCAAGTTCGACCCCTGGTACAGGAAAAAAAAAAAAAAA
>PVIC010016009.1:0-34389 GCA_004025085.1 Thryonomys swinderianus | reverse complement strand
TGTCTCCATGCCCAGCATTATATGTGGTTACCGGGGATCGAACTCAGGACCTTGCGCTTGCGAGGCAGGCGCCGGAACCACTGAGCTAACCCTCCGGCCCTTTTTTGCTTTTTTTTGAGACAGGGTCTCGCTTTGTAGTTCAGGCTGGCCCTGAGCTCACTATGGTGCCCAGGCAAGCCACCGCGAACTCAGCAATCCTCCTGTCTCTGCCTCAATATTTGAGAATTTTTGTCTATACTAGACATGTATAGAATTTTCTTTTAACTTTTTAAATTTTGGGTTTATCATTTAAGAGAAACCATGTGGTATTCATGCTTGCGGTGATGAATTTCACTTAATGTCATTTTCAACAAATGACTCAATTCTGTCCTGAATGGCTGAGCAGTACCCCGTTGTGTATAAATGTTAGATTTTCTTTCTCCATTCATCTGTGGATACACATGTAGATCATTCCTAAGATTTAGCTACTATGAATCATGCTGCTATAAACATGGGCATGCATGTCCCGCTGTAAAATAGTATCTAACTCTTTCTGGAAGTTATCTAGAAAGGGAATAGCTAGGTCAGATGGAATTTATATTGTTAGCTTTTTGAAGAATGTCCATACTGATTTCCACAGTGGTTGGAATAGTTTGTTGCTACCAACAATGTAGAAAGTTATCTTTTTTCCTGTAGCCTCACCAGCATTTGTTATTATTGGATTTCTTGATGATAGGCCTTTTTCCAGGGTAAGATGGAATTTTAGTGTTTTAATTTACAGTTCTCTAATGGTCAGTGATGTTGAACATTTTTTCATGTATTTATTGAACATTTATATTTCCTCTGAGAAGTGTGTATTCATTTTGTTTGCACATTTTTGGCCTAAGTTCTTTACTTTCAGGGATCTCTTTTCTTGGGTTCTTTATATATTCTGGACATACGTTCTCTGTTAGAGAAAGAGCTGGAAAGTTCCATTCTGTAGGTTGTCTCTTCACTCTGTGATTGGTTTCTTTTGTTGTGGAGAAGCTTTTTAATTTGATACGATTTCATTTGTTGACTCTTGATACCATTTCTTGTGCAACTGGGAATTTATTTCAGTGTTTCTGCTTTTAGTATCTAGGGTTTTGATCCTTTTACATTTTATGTTAGTGCATAGTGAGAAATGTGAGTCTAGATTTGATCTTATGCATATGGACAGCCAGTTTTCCTGCCACCATTTGTTAAATTGGTTATTCTCTTCAGTATGGTGTTTTCTGGTCCCTTTGTCAAAGATCACATAGCTGAAGTTACCTCTGGTACTTTCTGCATCCTTTATTCTATTCCATCCAACTACATGTCTGTTTTTGTGCCAGTACTATGCTGTTTTTTTTTTTAAACAATGTAGCTTTATAACATGAGGTGACATTTGGAATTATAAACTTAATTCTTTCCATGATTCTGGTCACAAATTGAATTGAATAAAATTGAGTAAAACTTCCCCATGAGATCAAACCTGAACTTAACCACTGAGTTTGATTTGGTCCTCCATCAATGGAGAACAAATTAGTTCTTCCTCTCCAATGTACACATACAGACACCTCCTGTATATATGCCAGGTAAAAGGAGAAATGGGAGAAAGGGAAGAAGGGGGGTAAGAGAGAAAGGAATTTTCACATGTTGGTTCTGCATATTCAAGAATAGGGGTTGTCTTTCCGCTTCCTGATATCGTCTTTCATCTCCTTTTTTTTTAGAGCACTGTAGTTTTCAATGTCTAGGTCTTTCACTTCTTTCATTAGCTTGGCTCCTAAGTATTTTGTTTTTCTTGATACTATTGTGAAGGATTTTACTTCCTAATTTCTCTCTCAGTGAGTTTATTGATGTACAAGAATGTTATTGAGTTTTGAGTGTTGATGTTGTATCCTGCTGTGCTGCTGAATTTGGTTATTAATCCTAGGAGTCATTTAGTGGAGTTTTTAGGGTCTTCTATGTAGAATACCATGTTATCAACAAATAATGGTAATTTAACTTCTTCCTTTCTTATCCATATTTCTTTTATTTCTTTCTCTTATCTAATTGTTGTGGCTAATGTTTCCAGAATGATGTTGAACAGAAGTGGTAATAGTGGACATCTTTGTCTTACCCCTGACTTTAGAGTAGAGGCTTTCGGTTTTTGAGATGATTATGTGATTTTTCTCTTTGGCTCTGTTAAGATAGTGTATTATATTTATTGATTTGCCTATGTTGAGCCAACCGTGCACTCCTGAAATGAGTTCTACTTGGTCAGGGAGTAACAGCTTCTGGATAATTTGCTGAATTCTATTTACCAGTATCTTATTGAGAATTTTTCATCTATGTTCATTAAGGAAATAGGCTCATAGTTCTCTTTTTTGGTTGGATCCTTCTCTGGTTTTGATATCAGGGTAAAGCTTGTTCCAAGAATGAATTTGGCAGTATTACTTCCTTTTCAATTTCATTAAAGAGTTTAGGGATCAGGGGTATTAGATCTCTAAAGTTCTTGTAGAGTTCAGCAGTGAATCTGTCAGGACCTAGGATTCTCTTTGTGGAGTTTTAAAAATTACTGCTTTAATTTCACTGTTATTGGGTTATTTAGAATTTTTATTTCTTCTTGCTGGTCATTCATACATATCTAAGAATCTTCCCAGTTCTTCTGTATTTTGAAAACTTGAGTACAAGTTCTCATAGTAGGCATTGATGGTCTTCTGGATTTCTGTAGTCAACAGTGATTTTTGCCATTCTCATTCCTAATTACATGGATTTGGGTCTTTCCTTTCTTACAGTGAAAATGGCCAGATTTTCAAAACTGTTATACAAACCTAATACAATCTTAATCAAAATACTGATAGCATACCTCACAGATCTAGAGAAAACAATCACAAAATTCATATGGAACCAGAAGACTTAGAATAGCAAAAGCAATTCTGGGCAAAAGGCAGGGCAGGGGTATCACAATTCCCTATTTGAAGGTATGCTACAAAAGTATGATAAAAAGAACACGGTACCGGCAAAAAGCAGACCCAAGGGTCAGTGGCATAGAGTAGAAGATACAGAGTTAACTCCAAGCCCACTCAGTTACCTTGTCTTTGAAAAGAAGGCCAAACACCTTCACTGTAAAAAGGTGGCCTCTTTAATAAATGGTACATAAAAAACTAGTCTTCACATGCTGGAAACTGAATCTAGATCCATACCTCTTACCATGCACTAAAGTAAAATAAAAACGGATCAAAGATCTAAATATTAAAACACAATCTCTGGAAGACAGAATAGGTAAAACTTTGGGAGACTTAGGTGCAGACAAAGACTTTATGAACAAAACCTCAGTGGGACAGGAAATATTACAAAGAATCAACAACTGGGATCATATCAAATTAAAAAGCTTTCACACGGCAAAATAAACCACCAACACAGTGGAGAGACAACCCACAGAATGGAAAAATTTTTTTTTATTAGTTATTCCTCAGACAAAGCTAACATCTAAAATATATGAGACTAAAAAAATCAGACCTCCTCAATTTAAAGACCTGTTCCAAAAATGAGTATCTGAAATGAATAGCCACTCTTCAGATGAAAAAGTACAACTGGCAAATAATGATAGGGAAAGATGTTCAACATCACTGGTCATTCAAGAAGTGAAAATTGAAACAACACTGAGATTCCATCTCACTCCAGAAAGAACGGCAGCTATCAAGAAATCAACCAATAATAAATGCTGGTAGGTCTGTGAGGGAAAAGGAACCTTTCTCCATTGCTGGTGAGAGTGTAAACTGGTACAAGCACTATGGAAATCAGTACAGAGATTCCTCAAAAAACTAAAACTAGAGGTTCCATTTGACCCAGCTGTTTGCCTCCTGGGTATCTTCCTGAAACAGTTAGAAGCCCCACAGCTCAGTGATTATGCACACCCATGCTTATCACAGGACGGTTTACAATAGCTGACTCTTGGAAACAGCCCATACGCCCTTCAACAGATGAAAATGTACCATGGGGCTCTATACTGCCATAAAGAAGAAAAAGTGGAGTCATTTGTAGGGAAGCGGATGCATCTCAAGATCATAATCTTAAGTGAAATAAATCAGACACATCTGTTTAAATGTTGCATTGTTTCTTTTATATGAGAAACCCAGAAAGTAAAGAAGAAACATCATGGAGGATAGATTTGACGAAGTAGGAAGAACATGTTCCAATGGGGAGAACAAGGGAGGGGAGGAGGGGAGAGAAAGAGGGAACAGGGAACAGAAGGTTAAAATAGAGCAAATCTGCTGTAAGTGCGGAAGAAGCATTGATGGGGAGGAGGAGAGTGGGAAAAAAAATCAAGATAAATCAAAGTATAGATCTCCTAGGATGTGATCAACTTGCATGGCAAATATGCTCTAGTAAAAAATAAAGTTTAAAAGAAAGAAGAGAGAAGAACAAGAGAGCAAACAGAAAGCAGGAAACACAAACGAACAAAAACTCCTCCACACTATTCTAAGATATAAAGCCAGGGTGTCCTCACAGTTCTGTTCATGCAGCAGCCTGAGCTTGGCCCTGGCTGCTACGCTGCCCCTACCACGAACGATTTGCCCTCTTGATGCCCACGGCCATCGGATGTGAGGTCATCTACAGAAGGGCGTGGCTACGTGGTTGGCATCACATGCTCCATAATCACCCAGAGATGGTTGTATATTTCAGCCATAGCTACAGTGTTTTGTTAATAAAAGCAGCAGAAGCTAAAATGGCAAAATGTGAACTTTTGTAAAGTCTATGCTGCTGGTAAATTGACAGAAACCAGAAGAGATTTAGAATAGCAAAAGCAATTCTGGGCAAAGGGCAAGGCAAAAAAAACCCCTGTTTTTTAATTAATTAATTAATTAATTAATTTAAGGAAACCCTTTCCTATGCACCACTGTCTTGACCGAGCAGATTGCGTCATCCAAATGGTCCTGAGCTCGCTGCTGCAGGTCACGTGAAAGATACCACTTGGGCACGTGACCTTCCTCCATGCCTCTGTCCAGATTTCCCTGCATCAGCCAGGATCCACGAGGCCCCACAGAGGGTACAGTTACCACGACATTTCCACGACCTAACACATTAAAAGTTGGTTTCTTTTCTAGCTCCACATGTCCATTGTGGGTTGATGGAGCCTCTGTTTCTTGTGCTCACTAATAATTTGGGCAGCGAGAGAATCTGTCGTGTTAGAGTTACATTGTCTGCCACTTCTCACGTGTCTCAGCTCTGAAGTGATGGCGACTGTCCTGCTCATGGCTGGAACTAGTCACCGGGCTCCAACTTCCTGCAAGAGAAGCACTCATTTGCTGAGGATCTGGTGAGGTCTCTGCTACATCACAGGAGCCGGAGAGGTGGATTACCCTTTGTCTCAGGGATCTTGACTGTAATGGTATCTATCATTCTCCATTACCGAGCACTCTAGAATTCCAGTGAGGTTGAAAAATATTCTTTGAAAGAAGATCTTGACTCTGATGTAGTGTGAAAAATACTGTCCATCGATCACAAACTTGGGAGCTGTTACTTATGGTTCACCCCAGAGTCAATCTGGATAAATCACTGTATCTTGTCTTAATTACCAAGAACTGTTGGAATACTCTGTGACCATGAATGTTTCCATTTAAAAAATAAAATCTTCAAACATCAGTCTTAGGGTCTGTGTTTTTTTCTATCCATCCATTCACCTACTCATCAAATAGCCACTGAATTATACTGTTTAATATTTGTACTTTACGTACCAAGTTTCACTATCCATTATATGATGGATCTTTATTTCTAAATTGTTCCACAGTTTTTTTTTTTTTTTTTTTTTTTTTTTTTGCTTTTTGAGACAGGGTCTCTCTTTGTAGTTCAGGCTGGCCCTGAGCTCACCATGGAGCCCAGGCAAGCCGCCGCAAACTCAGCAATCCTCGTGTCTCTGCCTCCTGAGTGCTGGGATTACAGGCGTGAGCCACCATGCCTGGCATTGTGGTATGCGGTGTTGATTGTTGGTGGGCGTGAGTCTCCATGCCCAGCATTATATGTGGTTACCGGGGATTGAACTCAGGACCTTGCACTTGTGAGGCAGGCACCGGAACCACTGAGCTAACCCTCCAGCCCTGTTCCACAATTTTTTTAAGTACTGGGGATTGAACCCAGGGTCTTTATAGAGGTCTATCTCTCTCATTAAGCCACTAAGTTGCCTAGGCTTGGCTTGAACTTGTGATCCTCCTGCCTCAGCCTCCCAGAGTGCTGGGACCATATGCATGTGCCCACAAATATTGATTAAATAAACACAGCATAGTTTCTTTGGAAATGTCAGCCCTAACAGGGGGCTTCAATATTTTTCCCCAACAAGTTTCTCTGTAGTTCACCTGTCTAATCCTGCAACTCCTGTAATTTGGTAACATTTGGAAGACCAATACCAGACTCAATTTATCCCTGAGTCATCAGGCAGAATGCAAAAATGAAAACCTAAGTGAGATACTGTCCCTGCTTGTTTTTAAGACCTTAACTAGCACCGTATAATGGATGCTGTCATTATCCTCTTTTTTTTCAGATGAGGAAATGGAAACAGAGGCTAGCAGTTTCCCCCTTAAGTCGCAGAGCTACTGTGTAGAGCATGAGTTAAAACTGCGCTTTCCTTACGACCAAACAGAGCAACATTTTTTTTTTTTTTTGCTGTCAAAGCCATGATTATGTCTTTGCTGAGGACTTCGGCTGGGTTTCACAGCACTGTCGCTTTGACTGTCAGTGGTCCCCGTCGGAGCCTTGGAGGGGTCGCTTTTGTGCCAAGATCTAGTCCTGGCGTCTGAATCCTCTGAGGGCAGGAGGCACTGGGTTTTCCTCACCCTCACCTCCCCTGCTGCGCGCAGCACACAGTAGGCTCGTTGGCAATGTTTGTCCCACTCTACACTAGCAGCTTTGAAGAAATTTTTCTCACTGGGCAGGTAGGTGGTCTGGCACAGCCTCTTAGCCTCTTACCTACGAGGCCAGACACAAACTGTGCTGGAAAACAGTGCCCAGACCCTGGGGTCGGTGCTCTGTCCATAAGTCCAAGTCCCATTATTCTTGCAAATCTAACCTGGAGATGTTTGATTTGTTTTTTTTTTTTTCCTGAATATGTGAGGCTTTTGTGATTCTCAGACACAATCAGAAGCCTGCAGGAAGGGGCATTGTGAGTCTGGTCCTGAGCGGGTAAGCCCTGGGAAGGAACAAGGCCTCTGAAGGACTCTGCAGGGGTGGAGCCCTGAGGGATATATTCTCAGACCCACGCATGTTTTGAGTTCCAAAGCTAAATCACTCCATTTCAAAAGTTCCAAGTGTTCAATCCACTTTGCATAATGCAGCAAAATTACCTTAAGGCCAAAGATGGTTGAAATTAATTGATTAGAGGAACCCACATAACAATTTAGGAACAGCATTCTCACTGAGGAAATGCAAGGCATAGTGGATGTGTAATTTAATAAAAGCCGGTCTCCATTCAGCAGCAGAAGCAGCTGGGTGATCCGGCAGGACTCTGGTTTAACTTCTGCGTTCTGGCTTAATGACTGTTGAAAATGCTCAGGCTGGTCCTGGTCTCTCAGTTATTACTCAGCCACGAGAGTTAAGGGAAAAGAACTTTGGCTGTTGCAAAGGAAAGCTCAGGAAGACATGGCTAAAAAAAATATCAGCCGATGTTTGCAGGTTGGCATTTGCAAAGACATGATTTTTTGTTTGTTTATTCAAGTGTCTGTTAGTTTTAAAAAAGATGGTAGGGGGCCGGAGGGTTAGCTCAGTGGTTCTGGTGCCTGCCTCCCAAGCGCAAGGTCCTGAGTTCGATCCCCAGTAACCACATATAATGCTGGGCGGGGAGACACGCCCACCAACAGTCAACACCACATACCACAACGGACGTGGTGGCTCACGCCTGTCATCCCAGCACTCGGGAGGCAGGGACAGGAGGATTGCTGAGTTCACGGCGGCTTGCCTGGGCACCATAGTGAGCTCAGGGCCAGCCTGAACTACAAAGCGAGACCCTGTCTCAAAAGCAAAAAAAAAAAAAAAATTCTTTCATAAGTGAAGGAAGAAAGAAAGAAAGAAAGAAAGAAAGAAAGAAAGGAAGGACGCACTTCCATTCTATCCCTAAATGCAAACATGCTCACACCTGGCACATTTTCCTTCAAAGAGAGTTTGATTCTGACTCACGTGTGTACTGTAGGACCATTCTTTTCTGGGGTGCAAGGTCTTTCACCTGGTGGGTATATCCGTAGGCTTCACCATTCCTTTCCCGGCCCTGTTTACCTCTGTCTCCCAAATATAACAAATCCTGCCAGCAGTGACCTTGTGCGATTCTGACTTAATGCTTTTGACTCTGATTTTAGTCACCAAATGACAGAATTAAAAAGCAGAGAAAATGAACAAACAGGAAGTTAGCTCTTTAGAGCAACACCATGTTCTACCTGGATGAAGCCTGATTGCTCAAAGCAGCTGAGTTGATATGGGAGAAGGAAGCTAAGCAAGGAGGGCGGCAGGGCTTACCAGGCTCGCAAGGGGTCGCCCACCCCTGCTCTCCTGGGAGTGGGTTGAACTCAGAAACCACCGTACCAAGAAGGGCAGGCCAGCTCGGGCTGCTCCTCAGCCTGGGCACCCCCCGGGGGGCTGCACAAGAAGCTGGTGCCCAGGTCGCCCCCAGCGTGGCATCCATCGGTCTGGGGTCAGGTCAAGAGGTCCAGAGGTTTGAGAGATGCCCCTGATTCCAGCGTGTGATCAGGGCTGAGAGCCAGTGGGATGGAGGGATTCTCGGGGGGCTTCGCAGGGACTTCGCGTCTTTTGGGGGAGGGGAGGGCTGGGTCATCCCTGCTGAGAAAAACTAAACGGACGGAGTTAGAGGATGGGCTGTTTTTTTAAACAGTGGCCCACTCGTTATGTTGCCAGGTATTAGTCAGGCAATCTGAGTTTCAGTTTGGCAATTTGCAAAATAATTTTTTACCTATCAGGGTTGTCCTGGGGATTAAGAAGAAAATTTGTGAAATGTTTAGAAGAGGTGCTAGCATTGACGCCTGGGTGCTTCCTGAACCAAAGCTACTTTGTTCTAAATGTGCCTCCTCTGACTCATTTCTTTGTCATTGCTGGTTACCCACCGCTGCGGCCGCCGCCCTGAGCCTTGGTTCCTGGAGTCCGCCTCCCTCAGCAAACTTCTGTAGCAAAGGTACATAAAGTGGCTTGATTTGTTTCTGGACATTTACTCAGGAGAAAACAAACAGATAGCACAGCTCAATCTGTACCAGCTGGAGGATGAGGGATATGGAGGAGCATTAAGGAGTAGGACAACATATAATTAGCCAGACTGGCAGTATTGTGGGGTTTAATATTGGCTTTCCTAGAGCTTTTATTCTTCTGGGTATTTTCGTGGTGGGAGGGGGGTTGCAATACTCGGAATAAAACAAAGAAGTCTATGGCCGTGTGAAGAATGCTGTACCTTCAGAGGTCAGGGCCAGCTGCCTGGGAGGAGGACTCATAGGGCTCCCAGAGTCCTGTACACCGGGCACCACCCTCGGCTTCATGCCCTGCTATGGTCACCTCAAAATGGCTGACAGTCTTGTGTTTCAACCTGTGTGTTACGGATGGGTCTGCGGGGACACTGGCAAATGTGTGTGAGCAGAGGGAACCCCAGCACTGTGGGAGGCAGGGCAGGACCTTACTGCCTCCGGATCCCAGAGTTTCTGGGGACTCACTAGGGCTGGAGGTCCATGAGATGCAGAGGACCAGATGAGCACCTTGCATCTGCCACAGCCTGAGCCAGCATGCTGACTCCCTCGAGGCCAGTTTTCTATTCAAACCGGAAGTTCCTTGAAAGACAAAAAGAAGGCAATGTTGTTCCAAGCAACGTGAATCACCAACGGACCCTACCACTTTTTTTTTTTTTTTTGCTGGTTTGTCTTTAACTTCTCTATATCAGTCAATGATTTATTGTGAAAACAGTGACGTGGAAGGATAGGAAAGCTGAGGGCAGCTGGAAATCCCTGTCCTTTCAGCCCCTCTTAACTTATTGGCAGTTGTGGGAGAAGTGGGGGAGGGTCAGGAAGTGACATAGAAGCATCCAAGTTGATTCTCTGCAGGGTTTCTATTATTGCCGTGTGGATGGAACGATTACGCAAATAAACACACAAATATGCAAACATGAACTGCAAAGTACAAATTGGGTGTGTAATTTCAGTGATTCTTCCCACGCGTCAAATGCTCTTCTTTTTTTTTGAGACAGAGTCTTGCTTTGTAGTTCAGGCTGGCTCTGAGCTCACTATGTAGCCCAGGCAAGCCGCTGCGAACTCAGCAATCCACCTGTCTCTGCCTCCCGAGTGCTGGGATTACAGGCATGAGCCACCATGCCTGGCACTGTGGTATTGATTGCTGGTGGGTGTGAGTCACCATGCCCAGCATTCTATGTGGTTACCGGGATCAAACTCAAGACCTTGCACTTTCGAGGCAGGCGCCGGAGCCACTGAGCTAAATCTCCGGCCCTCAAATGCTCTTCTATTTGCATTTAAACCGATGTTGTCAGGCTTAAGATCAAAAGGTAAAATTCATGCCAGTAATTTAAAGTTGTCAATTTTCTTTACATGGAACAACATTCAGTAGCAAATGAAAATGACTAGGACAAACTGAGAGATCACTAGAAAAAAGAGAAAAGATTTCGGTTTCATAACCTGAACCATACTTCCCCTTCTCTATTTTGAACCAAACACTCACATTTTCATTTTGCCCTGGACCCTGCCTGTCATGTAGCCAGTATGATCTGATTTACGAGGCTGGAACAGTCAGTCGTGGCCACAGGTGTCTCTTGGTACCAAGTGAAACTCTTGCAAGCAGTTCTGCACAGCAGGTGGCTGATGGGTCAGGGAAGGGCCTTCTGGAGGGTACCCTTCCACCTCTCGGCATCTACTTCTTCACGTGGCACTTTCTCCCGGCAATCTTCCCCTTTGTGCTTTGGTGGGAGGGGTCCCACTCACACTTCAAAGAAGGAGCTGGACCAAGAGACTGGCCGGTCAATATGTCATAATCACTCGGGCTTAGTGGTTGACTCGAAGGTGGGCATCGGAGCCGACGAAATGTAAGAAGTCTCTGACTAGGCGTCCTAGGACGGAAATTCAGCTTGTAGTTGGGCCTGGAAGTGAATTGGCTATGGGCTGGTGCCATCTTACCAGGATCTGAATAACATGCAGATTATAGATTATAGAGAAGCCAGATTATAGAGATGGGAGAGACGAAGTTTCTGTGGCGATATCAGAAATATCAGCAAGCTGATCCTAAACCCAGACCTAACCGTTTAAATTACACGAGCAATAAAATCTGTTTTTAGCTAATTTTTCCCTTCTGTTGACTTACAACCTCAGATAATCCTAACTGATAAATATATGCTGTTATTGAGTTAAAAATGCTCTTTGAATTTTTATAATTTAAGACAATAATGGAGATGTAGCTGGATACTTTTTTTTTTTTTCTTTTTTTTGAGACAGGGTCTCGCTTTGTAGTGCAGGCTGGCCCTGAGCTCACTCTAGCCCAGGGCAAGCCTCGAACTCAGCAACCCTCCTGCCTCTGCCTCCGAGTGCTGGGATGACAGGCGTGAGCCACCACGCCCGGCACTGTGGTATGCGGTGTTGATTGCTGGTGGGCGTGAGTCACCACGCCCAGCATTCTATGTGGTCACCGGGATCAAACTCAGGACCTTGCGCTTGCGAGGCAGGCGCTGGAACCACTGAGCTATATCTCCGGCCCAGCTGGATACTTTTTGAGATACTAAGTTTAGAATTATTTTCTTCTTTGGGTGTGTTTTCCCATCCATATCCCATCAAGCTGGGATTGCTTTTGTGCTCTCTCCCTGAGGGCAGTTTGTGATAGGCAGGAAGCTGGAATAGCCTGAAAGAAGAAACTAAAATTCTTCCAGGGTTTGTTTTTTTTCAAAACCCAAGTAAGTCACACATTGGGCTTTTGGGGACTCATGGGACATTTTTAGTTGGCTTGAGTAGTATTTTAAAAATTGGAGGATTTTACCTAAACATCTGGATCATATTATCTGGCCGTTCAGGGTCTCAAGTTCCACTTGAGGCCACTTCCTTCTTCAAGGGAGCACGCGGTCTCCCGCTTACCACAGCCTTCCCACTGCCTTTTGCCTCATTTCCTGATGATTTCACTGCTTTACAAGCTCTCCGGGGCCCAGAAGCTGTTTGACTTTGTGCCTAAACTCATGAAGAAGAGTGGGTCAGGGGAGAGAGGAACTACGTGTGGGGGACATACGGAAAGAGGCGAAAGCTCCTGGATCTCAGGGTAGTGACCCTTGCCCCCTGGCCAGACCCCCAGAGTGGCACTGTCACAGGGGAGAGACTTCCAGCCTGCCGGAGGTGTTGAGTTTGTGCCTCTCAAGGACCGAAGAATGGACCCTAGGACCAAGGAAGTTAAGAGTAGAAAAAGTTGATTGAGAGAAAGCTCCAGAGACACAGGAGGGGCCCCCAAAGTGGGTTGCTGTAGAAACCCTTTGTCGGGGTTTTTTAAATACCCGAAATAGCCACATCTCAGACAACTCCACGCTGAGGCCAATCTATGGGCGTACAAGTCGAGTTGCTTAGCTAGTATTGATCCAATAGGGAATTGAGCCATCTAGAAAGGGTATATATTGGTCATCACTAACTTTGGCTTATCTATGACCTCTAAGATAGGAAGACCAAACATACTGGGGAAGGGATAGGAGCCTGGGTCAGGATGTTCTGGTCACCTACCTACATCTTCTTCAGATCGATGGCAGTGTCTCAGGTGCTGCTGCTAAGCTCCAACATCTGGGCACAGCCCGTGTTGGCTGGAGGGCCTGTACTCACAGAACCCATGTGTGATCGGGGCTGAATTTCTACTTACCAGCTCAGCAGAACGGGACTTGGATCCAAAATCACTTCTAAGAAAAAAGTGATGTGCTATATTTTATCTGGGCCTTTAGCAAGTGAGAATCACTCTCAAAATAGGAAGAATCACCTTCCGGTGCAGGCTTTAGCATCAGACCAATCCGATGTCGAAGTAAAATCGAAGGCACAGAGCACAGGCTGCAGGACAGAGACACCGAGTGAACAGGACCATTTCCTCCTAGTCCCTGTCTGTATGCACGTTGTGACATCACTGTCTCCTAATTACACCTTCACAGTTTGTGTTTTTTTAATTTAGCGTAGGAATTCTTCATTGCCATTAGATAGTTTTAACTCTCATGGGGTTTGTGCAAAGCTTCTCTGCACTGATGTCATGACAATAGGCTGTGTCAGTTCCTCCTCTGGGTCTGAAGCAACCTAATTTAATCTTCTTCGAGATGCTCTTGGCCGGTGTTCCTTGTACTGGTTTTTGGAGTCAGCGTCAATCATGCCTGTGAGAGGGCTTGGTCAGCTGGGGTTTCTTCAGCTCCTTCTGAGCTCTGGCAGGCCGCGGTATTGAGCTGGGAATTAAAACCACTGCTCCTTTTATTATACTCACTTTTGGGGCAGCCCTCTTCTCAGGATGTATGTGGGCGGGTCTTTCTACTCCTCAGGGCCCCCCGGCTTTCCTCCGCCTCAGGCACACAGGAGCTTCGCAGGCCCTGTCTTCTGGAGGTGTGGTCGGGTGACTTTCCTGAGCCAGTGAAATGCGAGCAGAGGTTTTGGTTCAGCTTAGAGATGGAGGCGCCGGGTTACTAACACTCAGCTCTTCCCTCAGCGGTTGTAGAGTCATAGATTGACCTGGGAGTGGGTGGGGGCTCAGTGCAGCCTAGAATTCCAGGTCCCCAGAGGACGGCTGCAGTGCTGAGGTGGCCTGGACTTTGGGTTATCAGGAAATAAACTTCTGTATGTCACAGCTTTCTTTCTTTCTTTTTGAACCCTAGGACAAAGGAAGTTAAGAGTAGAAAAAGTTTATTGAGATAAAGCTCCCGAGAAACGGGAGGGGCCCCCAAAGTGGGTTGATGTAGAGGCCCTTTGTCTGGGGTTCAAGCTCGGAACCTTGGCCTTGTGAGGCAGTATTCAGAACCACTGAACTCAGTCCCCGGCAAAGCCAGGATATCCTGACCAATACAAGCAGTGCTGTTGTGGCAATCCGTGCCTTATTTCACAAATATTGACTTAAGTTAAAAAAAATCAGTTTTAGGACAGGCTGCACTCTGAAGTGTAAACCACCATAAGACTATATGCAAAAATAAATGGAAATTTGGGCCGGAGATTTAGCTCAGTGGTTCCAGCACCTGCCTCGCAAGCACAAGGCCCTGAGTTTGATCCCCGTAACCACATACAATGCTGGGCGTGTTGACTCACGCCCACCAGCAATCAATCCCACATACCACAGTGCCGGGCGTGGTGGCTCACGCCTGTCATCCCAGCACTCGGGAGGCAGAGGCAGGAGGATTGCTGAGTTCGAGGCTTGCCTGGGCTACATAGTGAGCTGAGGGCCAGCCTGAACTACGAAGGGAGACACTGTCTCAAACAAAAACAAAAACAAAAACAAAAACAACCAAAAAAACACTGAAATTTGAGAAGGGCCGATTTAAGTTCTCCACAGTAGAAAGGACAAGATGCACAAGGAAGGCTGGACTTCAGGACGCGTGCACGCTGTCTCCTGGTTTCTGTGCATTTTACTGCAGTGAACAGGAAGCAGAAACAAATGTGGCCGAGTCTGTTTCAGCGTAAGGAATGTAGAAGCCCCCGGCAGGATTGTGAGCCGATGACATTTTACCATAAATACTCAGGTGAATGGTCAGGACGAAGGGCGGGCGGGTAACTGGTCAGTGCTTCCAGGTTACCACCCACAGGACTTTTCTATTATCTCCACAAGACTGCACTTGCTGTAGTTTTCTACAAACACTTTACTGCAGGGAGAAACTCTCTCCGGGATGTGGCTTCCCTCGGGGCAGAACGCAGTCTTCTGTTGGAACAGAGCGTGGTCGCGGTATCACGGGTGCCCTTCTGTGGCTGGAAGATGAAGACCCACTCGAAGGCCTGGCTGCAGACGGTGGGGGCGACAGTGGACGGAGAGACCGCCAGGCCAGGCTCGCGCTCCCTCCCCTGCCCGGGATGGTCTGGAGTGAGTCATCCTCCCCCTTGCGCAAGGTTTAGCCCGGTCGCTTCAGGTAATTTTTACATAACGTCAATAAAAATCTTCCTGTAATTGTGAGTCATGGTCATGATTCTACACAGAATTTTGTTAAAGCCAAGTATTTCGGGGAGAAAAATGCCCTAGTGGTGGGGAAGCTTTTCGGAGAATGCCATTAAGGGAGGCAGGGTGGTCATAGCCGTCACTGGATATGAATGTCCTTAGTCGCTGGAGGCCCAGGGCAGGTGCTAATTACATTTCCTTTATGTATCTTCTTTACCATTTCCAGTGGCATTAAAGAAACAACATATACACACTTTTCAAAATATTCAAATATTATACAAATGTGTAAAGCAATAAAATAAATTGAAAGTTTCCTTACCTCTCTTCCTTCCCCATATTCCTGAGCTATATATAGATGTAGCCATGGTAATAGTATAGTACATCGTTCTGGGACTTTCTATAGGAATATATAATTTTTAATTTATTTAGGTAACTGCATGGATGTTTTTCCTAAAGTAATACAGAGTCAGTTTTGGAAAGTGCATAAAAATATTTTGAAAATATATTCTCCATCTCTCTCTCTCTCTCTCTCTCTCACACACACACACACACACTCACACGTATATATGTAATTTCAAAAAAAAGTGGGAGACCGCGGATTTAGCTCAGTGGTTCCAGCACCTTCCCTGCAAGTGCAAGGTCCCTGGTTTGATTCCTGATAACCACATACAACAATACTGGGTGTACTCACACCCACAAGCAATCAGAACCACATTCCACAGTGCCGGGCTTGGTGACTCACGCCTGTAATCCCAGCACTCGGGAGGCAGAGGCAGGAGGATTGCTGAGTTCAAGGCTAGCCTGGGCTACATAGTGAGCTCAGGGCCAGCCTGAGCTACAAAGCAAGGCCCTGTGTAAAAAGAAAAGAAAAGAAAAGAAAACAAGTGATTATGATCAAATGACCTTAAAGAGAGGAACACTTTGATCACATTTTATAGCTAAAGATATTTGGGCTTAGAGATATGGAATTACTCATTTAACATCACATAGCAGACAAGCAGCCTTGCTAGGATTTGAACCCAGGTCTGTTTGGTGACAAAGTCAATATCTCGGTCAGTTACCGATGCGAGACTTTACCCACTTTTAAGGTTTCTGGAGAATTGTCTGGTGTGAACATGGTACTTAGAAACTGTGCCTGTGGATAGCTTTTCAGATGAACCGAGAGCCTGCTTCTCTGTTCTGTCCACAGTTATTTTCTGATGTCAAGCGTCCTTCCTGGTTCGAGACAAGGCGTTGTCTCCGCTGCTGCCAGTGCCCTGGCCTTGCTCATCCACACAGGGCTCTGTGTCTGGCTCTTGCGTGGGCGGTAACAGATCGCGTTGTGATGTGTGTGTAGGGGAACGTGTGGCTCCTCCCTCCCATCCTTTCCTTAAGTCCTACCACCCACCCGTAAACTGGCTGCCAAAGAAATAATTGTTAGTAGCTTGTCCACTGCTCCCTGAAGACCGCAGACAGGAAGGCCTGGAGAATCCCATCTCCTCTGCTTCATCCAGCATACGGTGTTACAGTTAATTTTCTGTGTCAGTTTATCTGGCCCATGGCACCTAGCGATCGGGGCCAGCATTATCATTGAAATTTCTGTGAAGTACTTTTTTTGGTGGTGCTACTGAGGGTTGAACCCAGGGTCTTTGCTCTGAGCTACATCCTTCGTGCTTTTTTTCAGTGCTTTTACATTTTTTTATTTTGAGACAGGACCCCCCTCCCCCCACAGCTAGGTTGGCCAGGCTGGTGTCAGATTTGTAGCCCTCCTGACACAGCCTCCCGGAGTGCTGGGATAATAGGCGTACACCACAGCTGGCTGAAAGTGTCTTAAAACATGAGATTAGTGTTTAAATCAATACACTTTTAGCAAAGTCTGATTATATTCCCTGAAGTGAGTGGATCTCAACAAGTTGAAAGCTTTCATGGAAAAGACTGACATTCCCAGAAGAAGGCCAAGCAGCCTCCGGGCTGCCTGTGGGTTTTCCCCGCACTCCTCTCTGAGTTTCCAACTGCCTACTTCGCAGAGGTTGGAAATGCCACGCTTTCTCCATCACATGAGTCAGTTCCTTGAAATCAATGTCTGCCTTCCTTTCCTTCTCTCTTGTTGAATCTATTCTCCGGAGAATTCTGTCTAACACAGTGTGACTGTATAATTTATTTTCCACATGGGGGCACTTCCCACAATCAATCCAAGGTTCTAATTTGAGTCTGAACTTGTAGCCAAACGCTTTGTTTTGTGTTCTGAGGCAGGGTCTCCCTTTGTAGTCCAGGCTGGCCCTGAGCTCACTATGTAGCCCAGGCAAATCTTGAACTCAGCAATCCTCCTGCCTCTGCCTCCCGAGTGCTGGGATGACAGGCCACCAAGCCCGGCTAGCCAATGTTTTAACTGTCTCCACTGACCCAGTAGAGCTCCCTGCAGCACTGTTTCCTGTCACAAGATCCTTCCCAGGATTATACTCAGCATTACTTCCCGAGCCCATTTACTTGTTATCGGGACTGAACCCAGAACCCCCAACATGTAGGCAAGTATTCCACCGTGCAGCAATCCCCTTGCCCCTTTTGAAGATTTTATTTTGAGACAGGGTCTTGAGAAACTGACCAGGCTTCTGCCGCCAGGTTACAGGTATGTGCCAGGCTCCATCTCCTTTGGCCTGGAATGTGTCCGCAGCTTCTTTCTCTTCCTCAAGGCACTTGACCTTCTTGTATCTTTCCCTTCAGACAGTGCTCACTTACCGGGTTGGACTCGGGTCTTGCCCCTGTAGTCGTGGCCTACCTGGAGACGTATGATACCCACCTGCTCCTCGTTACAGATTTGAATTTTTACCACCTGCTTGAAGTGTGGTCTGCGTTCTCTGCTGCACAGAAACTATTTTTTTCTGTCGTATTTAAAATCATTTTGTTTGAAAAATGTAAAGATATATTAAATAAAAACTTTGAAGGAGCCATCGGTTTGGCTAGACACCTACACTGGGCCCCATCCGACCAGGCTGGGGGCAGGGTTGGACTCACTCACCAAAGCAAATGGTAAATTTCTAAGTCACCCCCCTGAAACTCTGACCCTGAGCTCTCTGACCTCCCGAGGAATCAGAATTAGGCAAATACAAGTCATAGTAATGACTTGCCCTTTGCCTTTATCCTTACACAAAGAAAAGAGAATGCAGTAAAGTGGCGGTGAAGTTATTTTTCTATTGTTTTATGTCCCTGTCCCCACCTTACAAGGAAAACCACCGTGAAATGACCAGTCTCTCTTTTGATCTTTGTTGCTTCTTTCTTCCCCCGTCTCTTTCTGTAAAACCTACTTCTGCTTGGTTCCTTGGAAAACTGATTCATTTTATAGAATAAAGTGCCACCTGAGTCTATGAATCACAGTCAGTGTCTATCGGCTCCTTTGAGCTACCTTATTGTAATGTTTTCTTTGGTAGATCACAGACGTCCTGTTCCTCATCCGAAGCTGGGGGTGTTGGGTATAGTGTCTTAGCATCGGGGGACTGACTAATGCGATGGTTTACTTTTACTTTGAACTAGAATGAAGATGTTACACATCTGCCACTTTGATGATTTAGTCGGCAGTTCACGCTCTGTTGTATGTAAGGAACTCCCCTCAGTCCTCTACTTTATTTTTTGTATTTATTTAGTTAGCTCCATTTTCAATAGCATGGGCTCATAGGTTCCTGACTTTTCCAGTGGTTTATAATTCATTGCCATCTTTAAAAATTTTGCTGCTCAAAAAGTCCCAGAGTCAACCAGTGGGAATCACTTCTTCCGTCATACTCCTAAAAGGTACGTTTGTATTTACTTCCTTATGTAACAGAATGTTCCACATTCTCTGTATACTTTCCCTGCTCCAGCCATGAGGTCAGCAGCTCCCCTAAAGAGCACAGGATCCTTTCACTGGTCACCTTTTGGGGAGTGAGCAGGTTTTTGGGTGTTGTATACGTGCACTGCCTCTGGGCTGTCTCTGCTTCGAGGTACTTTTGGCAGACGCCCTGATGGCTGTGCACACACACGCATGTGCCCACGCACAGCATCTGCCAGCTTTTTTGTCACGGTGACAGAACACCTTAGAATGACACCATAAAGGAGGAAGGATTGGTTTAGGCTCACGGTTTCAGTCCGTGGTTAGTGGACTCTGTTGCTATGAGGCGGAAGTAGGCGGAAAGGATGGGGCAGAGCAAGACTGCTCACCTTATTGTGGCTGGAAAGCAGAGAGAGAGAGAGAGACAGGGAGACAGACAGACAGACAGACACAGGCTGGACAAAATACATAGTCTACCGTTTCACCCCCAGGACCCACTTCCTGCAACTAGATCCCGTCTCCTGACAGCCTATCCAGCTAATGAGCTCATCAGTGACTAATCCTCTGAATGATATAGGAGCCTGATGATCTGATCGCTTCCCCCAAACCCATCAGCTGGCGAATAATCCTTCAACATATAGCTTGGGGGGCCTTTGCAGTGCAGACTCTCACATATGCCCTAGAACTACAAAGGGAGAGAAAGAAAGAAAGAAAGAAAGAAAGAAAGAAAGAAAGAAAGAAAGAAAGAAAGAAAGAAAGAAAGAAAGAAAGAAAGAAAGAAAGAAAGAAAGAAAGGAAGAAAGAAACCCCTAAAACCCCGCGCTTTTCACCGAAGCAGGTGCAGCCACTTGGTAGGCCGATCACAGGCCGCAGCTGCACCGGGAAAGCTTTCTGTAGGCGGCGCTGACAGCTGGAGTCTTTCTTAATTACGAGAAGGAGGGCGTTCCTGTGGTCCAAACAGCTCGAACGTTTGGCAGCTCAAGAATGGAGTCAGGCCCGCAGGTAGGGTTGATTTTCTACTCTCTGCAGAGGAGTTCGATGTGTTAAGCAGTAGGATTTACATTTTCCATGAAGGCGCAAGGGCCAATAATTATAAATAGAGGCATGTTTTCTACTGTGGCCTTGTCACGCTCCCCAGCTGCTGTTTCTTCCACAGTGCGTGAGAGCACTTTGCTCATTTGATTTCAAATGCGCAGCCCCCCCCCCCCCCCAGGGGTTCCTGAGTGAACCCCTAACTTGCCTTTTCCAGGACCCGGATCTGTGCACCAGGCGCCGAAGAGATGGTTTTGTTAATGTTTCGTAAGTGAGAGCAGACTAATGGGGTGTCAGAGCGGAAAGGCATAGGCCTTTTCCTCCATTGCAGGGCTCTGCCTTACTCCTAAGCAAAAGACGGATTAACAAGAGAAAGGCATCACCAGTTGATTTAATCAAAGTTTTACACGACGCTGGGGATTTTATAAGTGCGTATTCAAAGACCCAGGGAGCTGTCTGTTTTATTTTTTTCTAGGTATTACAGCAGGTTTGCTCCGTCACCCCCTACTTCCCCTTCATGGGCAGTGAGGTGGGCATTACCACGCAGGCGTTCCCATGTGCAGAACATTCCCAGGCTCCCTTCCACTGTGGCGCCCAAGAAAGAACGAACTATTGTTAAGATTTCAACCTGTTGATCGTGTCCCTAAGGATTTTCTCCTCTAGGAACTGTCTGCTGTATAAGGAAACAAGCCTCAGCGTAGGAAACAGGGGTTCCCGTAGTGGGTGTCTTCCTAAGTCTCCCGCATGAGTTAGGATGTCTCCTGGCTATGTGTTTTCTGATTTTGCATTCCTGGGGCTTCTGGCTCTGGTAATGTTTCCCTCCTGGAGAAAGAAGGGTGCTCTTCAATCCTTTTTTCCTAATTCATTTCTTGCATAGTGGTTGTCCTGCTGTGAATTTCGGTGTGTGATGCAGTTTGAGCTGTGACCGAAGGCTCTTACGTGGCAATCACAGCCGGAGGGTTTTACTCCATAGTGGGTGAGGGACAGAGAATGAGTTTTCATTGTTATCGGCCGGGTCACTTTGTCCTTGTACGGTTTCCCTGATGACTTAGCCAAGTCTAATTTAAGTTTCAGATTCCTTCTAGGTGCATCATACATTGAGGGGATTTTAGTTCTTGAAGAAATAAATTTGCGGGCTGGAGGGTTAGCTCAGTGGTTCTGGTGCCTGCCTCGCAAGCGCAAGGTCCTGAGTTTGATCCCTGGTAACCACGTACAATGCTGGGCGTGGAGACTCACACCCACCAACAATCAATACCGCATACCACAGTGCCGGGCGCGGTGGCTCCCGCCTGTCATCCCAGCACTCGGGAGGCAGAGACAGGAGGATTGCTGAGTTCGAGGCTTGCCTGGGCTCCATAGTGAGCTCAGGGCCAGCCTGAACTACAAAGCGAGACCCTGTCTCAAAAAAAAAAAAAAAAAAAAAGAAATAAATTTGCAAGTTTAACCCAAATGTTTTCCAATGTTGTTACCTTCATGTGGATCTCCACGGTCTGGATTTTCCTCTGGGGAGTCATGTGTGTGTGTGTGTGTGTGTGTGTGTGTGTGTGTGTATGTGCCTGTACATGCATGCACGTGTGTGCACAAAGGCTCACTTTTTCTATCATCAGTATGCCAGACCACCCTCTTTCTATATACATATATTTTTTTCTAAAGTACAAAAAAATGAAATGTTCTTTGTAAATCTTTCCACTTATGTAAGAAAAAGTCCCACACCTTAAAACTGTGCTATCACTTCTTAGTTCCAGCCACTCCAGCCATTTCAAGGATCTCAAAAGCCATAAAGAATGATAGATTTGCTGGGCCTGGTGGGTCACGCCTGTAATCCCAGCATTCAGGAAGCAGAGGCAGGAGGATTGCTGAGTCCAAGGCTTGCCTGGGCTACATAGTGAGCTCAGGGCCAGCCAAAAAAAAAAAAAAAAAAAAAAAAGCATGATAAGTTTGAGTCATTTATATTCAAATGGACGTACCTTCCAGACATACTCATAAGTGAAGTAAATAGGTCACAGATGTGTAAATATCATATCTGTTCTCAGGTATGACACAATGAAGATGTTAACAAGTTCTAGAATGTATGATGGATATTGTGAAATAGAAAATATTCAAAGGGAACTGTGGAGGGGTGAGTAAGGAAGGGTAAGGAAAAAATATGATGGTAGTAAAAAAGGGGAACAAAGCTTATGTATTTAGGGAGTGCGGATTGTGGGTGGGTAGGGCAATGGGAGAAAAATGAGAATTAAATCATGTCATATGCTGGTGAAAGTTCCCAATGTTGTGATTACGATGTGTATGTACAGTGTACCAATAAAGATAAAACTAAACTAAAAAAAAAAAAAAAGACAAGACATACCGGCTGTGGTTTAGAGGAGCCAAGCAGAGTT
Organism: Thryonomys swinderianus; assembly: GCA_004025085.1. Lineage (NCBI taxonomy): Eukaryota > Metazoa > Chordata > Mammalia > Rodentia > Thryonomyidae > Thryonomys > Thryonomys swinderianus. The sequence goes on along the minus strand of PVIC010016009.1, from coordinate 12,129 downwards.
AGAATCTCATCTGCTCATCCATGAACAAGAAATGAAGGTACCAATAAGTATTAGAGTTAAACCAATAAGTATTAGAGTTAAACCAATAAGTATTAGAGTTTTAAACCAATAAGTATTAGAATTGTTTGTACCTGCGGCAAAAGTTGACCAATACATGGATTATCGAATGTCCTTGAAAACACTGAGAACATATATTCTACAATTATACTAGACAGTCTCAAGGTCGATTTGTGGTAAGTACATTGGAAATTAAGTAAACGGAGACAATTGTTTATTCTAAGGGTCCCTGGGATCTCCTGCACTCCTCTGCACTGACTCTTTATATCTGGAATTAAATGTATTCTCTTGTGAACCCCAACTATGACAGATATAGAGGTAGGACCTGGGCTCCTACTCACTTCCGGCTTCACGAACTCTTGGGCCCTCAGCTGCTTACTTGTCAAATGAAATCACTCCCAAGTCAGCTGTCAGGAAGCCTGACACTCAGCGAGCAGGCACTGGACATGCTTTCACCCCCGCAGGTGACACACAGGATCAGCGTATACGTGAGGGGCCCCGTGGCCACACCTTTGTGGCCCTGGTGATACCTCCAAACTCATCTTAAAAGCCAGAGATGAATTTTGGCCTTTTCACTTGGCAAGTGGGGAGAATGGAAGTCAACCTAAGGTCACCTGTGTGGCTGCCGGGCCGGGGCTGAGCACCCAGCGCCCTGGTTTCTTGTTGTCTTGTGTCTCCTCCCTCCTGCGTTCCTCCCAGCCAGCTGTGTTTGTGGACAAAACCCTGGAGAAGAATCCTGCCCATAAGAAACACAGCATTTGGCAAAGGGCTTCCAGAGTACAGTGCCAGCTGGGGATTTGCTACATAGAAGGTGACGCAACGCCAAGGAGATCCGGGTACAAGGCTGCGAGAGGAGCCTGAGAGCGGTGCCTGGACCCCTGGCTCCGTGTCCCCCTGCAGTGGATTGCTCTGGACAGCGCTCAGGGCAAGAGCCGCAGTGCCAAGCGACAGAGGGCAGCGGGCCGCAGACCGGGCGTCTCTGCTCTCACAGGAGGTCGGCCCACGTGCGTGCCCCTCGACTGGGGCTTCGTTCCCTGCACAGCTTGTCCAGGGGGGCACCGGATCTCGGGGCAGCTCTGCAAATCGATCAAAACACAGAACTTCTCTGGCATTAGTGGCTAATGATTCATGTGACAATTTCACTAGGGTGGGACAGTCTGACCTTTTCATTTTGGAGAATGTATAATTATTAATATTTTTCCCTTGGCAGCAACAGTCACTTCCTGTTCTATTAAATTAAATGAATTTGGGGGATGCTGGGGGATGTGCTGAACATCTACTCATTATCTAGTTCCAGACCTGTAAGACCAGGCAGATCTTGGGCTTTTCCTCTTGAGTAGTTTTAACCACTGAGGGGATGCATCTCAGCACAGTTACCTCCGCCTGTGACACAAACATTTTAGACTTTGAGTTCTGGCTATTTTCTGTTCTAAATGCATGCCAGTTTTTCTTTTTCAAATGCTTTAAATTTCAAATACTTTAGCAGCTTTTTTTTTTTTTTTTGAGACAGGGCCTTGCTTTGTAGTTCAGGCTGGTCCTGAGCTCACTATGTAGCCCAGGCAAGCCTTGAACTCAGCCATCCTCCTGTCTCTGCCTCCCGAGTGCTGGGATGACAGGCATGAGCCACCCGCCCAGCACTGTGGTATGTGGTACTGATTGCTGATGGGCATGAGTCACCACGTCCGGTATTGTTGTACGTGGTTACCAGGGATCCAACTCAGGACCTTGCGCTTGCTAAGCAGGCGCCGGAACCACTGAGCTAAATCTCCGGCCCTAGCAGCTTATTTTTTATAATAGAATGGTAGACATCTTTGTCCCTAGCACAGTGCTACTGATCGCATTATTCTGCCATGGTGGAAACAACCCAGGCCTGTTTCTGACCTGGGCCTGTCCACGCATCTCAGCTTTGCCACTTCTAGTTTTGAAGATTCAGTTAGATGGAGGAAATGCTATGACGGTTTCAGATCTACACAGACGTCTGGCACTGTGCTTGATCTGAGGCAGTGTGCAGGGAGCATGGTTGGTGTGGGGACTGCGGCGGTGGACATCTGTGGGTGCTACGAGCAGGAGCCCTTCCCTCAGTTTCCCGCTTGGCCTCTCACCCCGAATTCCTCTTCTTTCTGCTCCGTCTGCTTCTTGCTTAGAATTCTCATGACAGTATTGAATTTCCCCTGAGTTAAGTCTGGATTGATGTTCTGAGGCCACTATAAAAAATTCCATAATCTGGGTGTTTTAAATCAATGAGAAACTATTCTTGAAAAGTTCGAGAGGCCAGAAGTCTGATTCCAGGCTCAGCAGGGCTATGCCTACAAGGTGGGGGTGGGGGGAGTCCTTCTGGCCTGGCAAGCCTCTCTCTCTTCAGCCCCTGGTCACCGGATTCAGGGCTCAACCCCATCCAAGACGAGTTCATTTGAGATCCTGAACATATTGAGAGTTGAAAAGACCCTATTTCCAAACAAAGTCATATCCCAAGGTTCTGGGTAGACCTGACTCTTGGGGGACACTGGTTAACCCAGCATTCCAACCGAGTCTTTATTTATATAGGCTTCCAGACTCCAGTGTGGACCTGGGTGCCAGGACCAGCGTGCCCGTGCGCAGTGCTAACGATGGAAAAATGTATCCAATACTTAAGATAGAAGAGAAAATTTTGCCCCATATTTCAGTTATACCCAGGTTGTCAGAGGATAAAGTACATCAATCTCATTGATTGATGGCGTGAAAAATGGGATCCCAGCACCTCCTGATAGTGCTGACAAAAACCCAAGTTCCAGGGTGGCCGCTGTGCATTCAACCGGACATCAAGGCTTTGGTACTGGAGCACCTGGCCAGGCCCAAGCTGAGACAGGTAGTGGGTGAATCTGCTGGATTGTCAGAGTCATTCTGCAGTAAATGTGCGAACGTGGGGTTGGTGGGGTCAGTGGGAATTCTGGTGCCGGGCGCTTGGAGTCACACTGCTCTTTCTGATTCTCCAACAATCCAGTGTGAAGTTTCTATACTAACCCTCTTCTTAACAGAGAGGACCAGGTGCAGGGAGGGGAGGCATTTCTCAAGGTCACCAGAGTCAACACCTCCCCAACCTGCCTTCGTGCCCTAATCTCCTTACAAGGACGATGAACATGTGCTTCCTGGACAATCTTTAATCAGGGCTTTATTTTCTGCACATGTGGTCCTGGAGGACCACCGCTCACTGGAGTCCTGCCTCTGGCCGGTTACCTAACTGCTCTGTGCCTCAGTTTCCTTATCTGTAAAAGGAAATAACTGCTTCCCAGGGAGGAAGAAGATTTAAATAAGCACAAAATTAAGTACAAACAGGTGTATAAGAAAACTGAAAATATTCAGTTTTTACTGGTGCATATTAGTACTAGCGAATAATGATGCTGGTACCTTCTTAGAACATTATTTTGATTGTTTTCATCTCCATACACGGTATAATCCAAACACAATGTTTAAAGTTTAAAAACAATTATTACAGTGGGCCGGAGATTTAGCTCAGTGGTTCTGGCGCCTGCCTCGCAAGCGCAAGGTCCTGAGTTCGATCCTGGTAACCACATATAATGCTGGGCATGGAGACTCACGCCCCCCAGCAATCAATACCACACACCACAGTGCCGGCCATGGTGGCTCACGCCTGTCATCCCAGCACTTGGGAGGCAGAGACAGGAGGATTGCTGAGTTCAAGGCTTGCCTGGGCTACATAGTGAGCTCAGGGCCAGCCTGAACTACAAAGCGAGACCCTGTCTCAAAAAAAAAAAAATTGTTACAGTAAAAGACACATTGCTGTTAATACCCCCAAAAAACTTCCTCTTCTTTCAAACACACTTATCCCATCATTCAAAATTTCTGATCTTATATTTAGGTATTTGACCCATTTTGATTTTATAGAAAGAGAGAGAAAGAGAGACAGAGAGACAGACAGACAGACAGAGTTTTAATCTTCTGAAAGGGAATATCTAGTTTTTCCAGTACTGTTGGTTCAACAGTATCTTTTCTCCAGTGTGGAGATTTGGGCCCTTTGTCAAAAACCAGATGGCCTTAGGCACTGAGGTTTGTTTCTGTGTCTTCTGTTCTATTACATTGGTCTACATGTCTGTTTTTGTGCCAACCCGTGTTGTATTTTTTCCTGTGGCATTGTAGTCTGGTTTGAAGTCGGGTGTCATGCTGCCTCTGGCCTTGGTCTTGTTTTAGATTGACTTCCGCTATTCTGGGCTTCTGTGTTTCTCTATGATCTTTACAGTTGTTTTCTCTGTCTCTTGGGAAGAACATTAGTGGTTTTTATCTTAGTTTTCTCTCACTGCTGAGACAAACTACCTGGTACCCACGGTTAAAGGAGGACAAGTTTGCTTTGGCTCACGGATTATGGAGGTTTCAGTCCAAAGTCGGCTGGCTGCGAGGTCGGGTGGCACAGCAGAGGGCATGGCAGAGGAGGAAAAAACAGTCCATGGCAAAGAAGGGCAGCGGAAACCAGCAAAGCAGCAGGTGAGAAGCCAAGCCGAGCAGGCCTCTTCCTGTCCCTTCCCTTATATCCAGGCTGCCGCCCTTACTGGCTCTAACTGCCAGATTCGTGTTTGCCCCTGAGCTCTGCCAAACTGACTAGGGGGCTGATCGCACATCCTCGATCCCAGCACACGAACTCCGGATCCAGCCACCTCTGCAAAGCGTCACCTAAGACCGCATGAGGCTTTGCGGGGACATCTGGACACAAGCTTTAACAGTCCTCCTGCCTCTGCCTCCCGAGTGCTGGGATGACAGGCGTGAGCCACCATACCCGGTGCTGTGGTGTGTGGTATTGATGGCTGGTGGGCGTGAGTCACCACGCCCAGCATTGTATACGGTTACCGGGATCGAACTCAGGACCTTGCGCTTGCGAGGCAGGTGCCGGAACCACTGAGCTAACCCTCCGGCCCAACAGTATTTTTTTTTAATGGAATTCGTTATTGGTACAATTTATATACATCTCACAATCACGCATAACATTGGGGAATTTGTACCAATATATGACACAAGTCAATTCTCATTTTTACCCATTTTAAAAGAGGTCAGCCTGATGACCTTGGTCATGTGACCATTTTGGTACTGTTAGTTCTGTTGAAGAGTGAACCACGGAGGTCTTTCCATTTTCTCTCTTTTTTCTTCAACTTCTTAAGTTTTCTGAAGTTTTCATCATAGAGGTCCTTTACCCCCTTGATTAGGTTGATGTCTAGGCGTTGAATTTCTTTTTGGGAGCTGTCAAGAATGGAATTGCTTTTCTGATTTCTTTCTCAGTGGGTTACTATTGACGAATTGGAAAGCTATTGATTTCTGTGTGTTGATTTGATATCACTCGGCACTTTGCTGAGTCTATCAGGTCTAAGTGTCTGGCAGAATTTTTAGCTTTTGTGTGAAATGGGCCACACCTTCCCGTCAGGTGCTTTTGGAGCAAAGGTAGAGTACATTTTAAAAATTGTTTGTAATCAAGATACGTCAGGTACAGGTACAAGTTCTTCATGTTGCATATGGTCATGATATGCATTTAAAATGTATCAATAAACTCAATAAAGGGAAAATAAAACAAAATACAATTGCTCTGCAATGCAATGCATTGTTTCAATCGCCAGCATATAATATATTTAGCTCTATTGGCATAATAAACTCTTACCTGCACAATAATGTTTCCGGCAACAACACCAAACACCCTGCCAGAAGATGGTCTTTGTTCTTCCGGGTCTCCCTCCATGGTCTAATGTAAGGTGAGGAGTTGTCTCTTGACCAAGGGAAAAGGAACTAATGTTTTCTTTGCTGGGTGGTGCAGGGCTGCTCCTGCTGTTCGCATGCAGAGCTTGGGGAAGGAAGCAGCATCGAAAGCTCTAGAGTCTTCTAGAAGGGCAACTTTGGTAACACAATGGCTCCTCCTTGAGATTTTAAAATAGGAAGTCCTACCATGATTTGGGGTTTGGAGTTTTTTGTACCCAGGGAAGAGAAATAGTTTCAGGAAGTAAAAAGTACCTTGGGATAGAGTTATAGGATCCAGGAAATAAAAGTATATTTTGTTTGAATCATTTCCTTTCCTTTGTAGAGTTGCCAGGTAAAAATAAAAGAATAATAATTTTGGAAGCCCTGGGAATCAAACCCAGGTTTTTGTGCTGTGATAGCTAACCCACAGACGTATGTGCCAAGTGCTTCTATTGTATTGAGACAGGGACTAAATTACCCAAGCCTTACACTCATGAGTCTCTTTCTCAGTCTCTGAAGTAGCTGGGCCTGCAGGTTACGGGGTCAGACAGTCTCAAAGAGCCTGTGTCTGTTTGTCCTTGGAGACAGGTATAAGCGGAAATGGGCAACAAGCCAACACATGTGCTCACTGGTGGGGTGGTCTGGACTTTTGCTGGTACTGGAAGCGGGACTGGATTGCTGAGCTCGGGGGCGGCGTACACATCATATCATCTTACCCCTCTACTTCTTTTCTTTCTTCTAGAAGGGGCAGACTTTTCCAACCAACTTTATTGAAATATACTTTCTTATAAAATGAACTCATGTCGAGCGTGCAATCAAGAACTTTCAGTAACTTCACTGAGTTGTGCTGCCTTTGCTATCTCTGGTTTAGGACACTTTCCTTTGGGCCTGTTTTTCATTCATCTTCATCCTGCCCCAGGCCCGGGGATCTGCAGAACTGTTTTCTGTGTCTGGGAAATTTCCTTTTCTAGGCCTGTTGTGGAGAAGCAGCCACGCAGAATCGAGTCAGTTTTGAACACACAGCGGCCCTGAGGCAGGTGCGAGCCCGGCAGACCAGGGTCCGGTAGGCGAGGAGGGGCTGTGCACAGGAGGGCTGGGCAGCGGAAGACCAGCGCGCGGAAGGCCCGCTCTCCTGAAGCCAGTTTTGATTCCTGTCTCACAGATGGGAAACTCTGGGCTCTGAGGGGCGCACAGCGCCTGCGGCCATGGCCCCCAATCCCCACCCAGCGCTCTGAGAGGTCGAGTGGTTCGTGAGGAGAGGGAGCTCGAGCCCTTCCTGCCAGGTCAGGCCTGTCCTCTGGGGGGAGCAGCGCTTCTGGTGTCTCCGGAGCTTCTACCTCTGAGGCGGCTGCTCTGGGCAGTTCTGTCCACCCCGAGCCGGAGAGCGGCTCTCGGAACCCTCCTCGCCCTCAGAGGCCGCTCTTCTTCCTGCTGGCAGCTCGTTTCCCCTCCTGATGGATGACTGTGGGCAGGATCAACCCCACACAGTGAGTCAGCGTGGGCCCGGCAGTGACTCAGGCCCTTCTGGGCTGCCCACGGCGCCTCCTTGGCTTCATCTCACTGCTACGGGTGGGTGCTCTGTGGAGATGTTGGCCTCGGGAGAGACACTCACGGCGATCTCGTTTACTTCAGGTCTCTCTGGATTTCCCCAGCCTTTTCCTTCGGCCCCATGACACTGGGCCGAGCCAGTGGCTCGTGGGGAGGCTGACTCGCAGGGGGCCTGGCGCCTCAGCAGCAATGGGGACCTGTCGGGGCACAGCGAGCCAGGCCCTGCCCAGCCCTGTGGCATCAGTCCGAGAAAACACCTGCATTCGTGCCGTAAGGGAGGAGAGGTTCACTGCAGCTCACACTCGCAGAGGTCTTGGTCGGTGGACGAATGGCTGAGGCAGAAATGTCATGGCCGCCGAGACAGGGAGGAGGGCTGGAGGTGGAGGAGCCCGGGAAGACACGTCCCAGTGGGTCAGCTCCACGAGTGGGCACAGTCCCCGACAGCCCACTCGTCTGTCAGCTCCTCCGTGGCTCGGTGGAGGGCAATGTACGGTGTCAACAGCAGCTCCTAGGCCCCGCCGCTGCACACTGCTGCGTGGAGGCCAAGGCCGCAGTGTGCCAGTCCCTGGGGCCCAGGCCGCGCGTGAACCCCGAGCTCTGTGAACCAGATCTTGCTCTCCAGCACGGGCCCTGGGACGTGTGGCACACATTCCTGCTTGAGGGGCCCTGGGCAGGAGCGTGTTTCTTTCTCAGTGATATAAATGCTCGCGCTCACGTAGGTGGTGTCCGCCTGTGCTGTTCGCCCCGGAGCCTTCCGGGTGACTCGGAAATATCCCGGCGGCGCTCAGCCGAGGCTCCTTACATCCACGCTCCTCTGTGAAGGAGCAGAAATGGACTGTCCTCCCGGGTACATCACGAGACGCAGCCCCCAGATGGGACTCAGGTCAGGACCAGCCTGCGGCTCCAGAGGGCACCGCGTCCCGCTGTCAGCCTGCTGGATGCGTTCAGTGTGAGATCGCCAGTTGTCCCCACTCGTTCAAAAGCTCAGTCCTCAGGTACACTCTGTGTGCCATGCTGGCCACATCTGTGCCAGGCGCGAGGGTGAGCTTGGGCATGAGGGGCTGGAGCCCTTCTCAGCTGATTCCCAGTATCACTGGGATGGGGAGGAGGAAGAGAGACAGGTCTAAACAAACAACCTCTTCCGCTCATCCCCGGGACCCCGGTGTGCGGTGTGTGCCAAAGCTGGAGTTGAACTCAGCATTTGCAGTTTGACTCCTGGGTTAATGCGTGTAAGCTGCTGACAGTGAGGAGCTCTATTGCCGGTGTTCAGAGCCCTTGGGAGCTGGCTGCTTCTCAGAATCATCTTTCAGGTGTAGCTGGCTTTTAGGTTTTGAGTCTGATGGAAGATCCTAGCTCTTCAATTTATCAGAGATGAGAAGTTTCTGTTTACTTGGCCCAGCTGCCATTTTTTTAAAGACCCTGAGGCAAACTCAGTCTTCTTATACCAGGAGGCACAACAGATCAGCATGATTCCATCACCTTGGCTAAAGTGGTATAATCAATAATAACAATAGCGTCAAACACAGCCCAGAAAATGACAGATTGTGTTAACTATTAATTTCATAGCTTTAACTGTATGAACTAGATTTGTGGTTGTATAATGAAATCTAGAACTAATCCTGAAAATTGTGTGCAATAAGAAAAGTCCTTCATATGGCAATTTTACCCTTAGGGAAGAGGAGTTAAAAGGAGCTGGGATAAAACAAAAAACAAAAACAGAAACAAAAAAACCCCAAAACACCAAATAGAAGAGGAAGCAGGGCTGGAGGACAGACTTTAGAAAATTGGTAGAGAAGACAAGAGGGAGAAAGAAAAAAATAAGAATAGAACAAAACAAATAACTAGAAACAACAATAAATGCCTAGAAACCACGTTCAAACAATCAAGATACAACAGACAGGAGTTAGAAAGGAAGAAAAAAAAAAGAAAGAAAAAGAAAACAGTTTTTAAAAATGTCTAATGCAGGGCTGGAGATTTGGCTCAGTGGTTCCAATGCCTGCCTCACAAGCACAAGGTCCCTGGTTCAATCCTCGGTAACCACATACAGTACTAGGCGTGGCATGCCCACTGGCAATCAGTACCTCATACCACAGATATTGGGCTTGGTGGCTGAAGTCTGTCATCCCAGCACTCAGGAGGCAGAGGCAGGAGGATTGCTGAGTTCAAGGCTTGCCTGGGCTACACAGTGAGCTCAGGGCCAGCCTGAACTACAAAGTGCGACCCTGTCTCAAAAACAAAACAAAAACAACAAAAAAAAGTGTCCAATGCAAGGTGCATATGTGGTAAGAAAGTCCAGAGCCAGACTGATTTGTCCCAGCAGGCCAGCCGCAGCTTCATGGAGGGGTGCTGGGTAATCCCAGCCGGCCTCCCCTTTAATTCCTCTGAAGTCCAAGCCAGTTTCTGCTACGAGGTTAGAACCGGATTCTTGCGCCTACAGCGGCCATGTGTCTCCTCCTGGCTTGAGCTCAGCACCCACACCGAGGCACTGGGAGCTCCGGACGGAGTCCGCTCACAGCTGTTCTGAGTTCCGAGCTCAGTTGTGCCTTTCCAAGATGGCTACCGGCCACCTGCTCTCTCCTGGGTGAGGTCTGAGCCGGACGGCGCAGCAGCCGCCTGCTGCATCCACTGCTCTGTTCACTATCGTGTTTCTCCTGGGAGTCCCCTGGGCCTGCAGGTCGGTGCTGCTGCTCCCTTGAGGAGAGCCCTGGGTCCCCGGGACCTGCAGTCCTCCTTCTCCTCCTCCCTGTGCTGCTATGCCCGGCTTCGGGACACCAGATCTCAGAAAGGCTCTTTCTCTGCCACTTAGCACCCCACCATCTTCCCAGAAGTCTCTGAACTCAGGGTTTTGCTGTTTCTGTGAGGTGTAACCCCATCCCTCTAAGCACTGGTGACCCACACTACATCACTGAACATGTGTGGGGTGAAGAGAAGGTTTTCTTTGCACCTCATGCAAAGAGTCTCCTAATTCCTGTCTTCACTCTCCTCCCCGGCAGCCTCTGGTGCCCCCTCCCAGGGTCACCTTCTCCTGGGTCACCCTCTCCCCCACTCCAGAGCCCCGGCCTCTACCGTGCAGGCCCCAGGCCCCGGACATGTGGCTTCTTGCCAGCTTTTGGAAACTCCACCCCCCAGAGTGGGTCTTTCCCTGGAGATTCAGCAGCCGAGAGTGCGTGGACTGCCCAGGCATCGGTGTACTCTGTGGTCACAGTGGCTCTCAGGGGTGTGACACGGCCGCGCAGTAACCGTGTGGTCATGGAGGAGGGGGGGGAGGGGAAGAGGGCTTAGCACACCGGCGGTGCTGGTGCTGGTGCTGGTGCTGGTGTCCAGCGTTTACCTTCCGTTTTACACCACAAGTAAAAGGATCTCAGTGCTGTTCTGCCTCTTCTTTACGCCTGGGTATAACAGAACGTCAGGTCAGAATTTGCCCTAGATAATCTGCTGTAGGAGGCTGTGGTCATTGGAGTCCTGTTTCTCTAATTCATGTTGCAAAAGTCTGAGCTCGATGTACAAACTAGATCTAAGTCAAGCAGGCCTCTCAGGCTGGGAGCCGCTCGCTCTGCTCATAGCCCCTCCGGGCCCCCTTTCCCCGCCTGGCTTCTCTCTGCACCCCCACCCCCGCGAGCCCCTGAAGACGCGCTACGCCGGCCTTTGCACCGTCAGATACTGCTGGTTACTAGCGACTGGGCTTTAACAGCTCAGCAGCAGAAAAGCCAGCAGAGTAGGTCCTGGCACAGCTGGATCCTGGGACTCATCTCCTAGCAGGAGCCCCGCCTTCCCTCTGCCTGTTTCCCGGCCGGCTCCCCTTGGCCCTGCGCCCCACACAGCTGGGCGACCGGGCGGAGGCGCGCTCTGAGGCCCAGCAGCTCACAGTCTCCCAGGGCTGCCTCCTGCCCCGGTCGACGGGCGTGGGCCCGCGCTGCCTGGAGGCTGGAGGGAGGCGGGGGCCGCGTGCCCTGGGCCCCAGTGGGCGAGGACAGACGTGCCCACTGGTCCAGCGTCCCCAGCCCGCGGGGCCTGAGACGAGGGGCTCCTCCGCGGCTCTCTGAGTGTCAGCTCCGGGGTTCCTGGTAAACAGAGTCCTCCAGGGCCACTCTCGGGGCTCTTCTGCCCAAGGACGGTCTGTGACACCCTCCTGTGTTCCCGCTAATGTGGCGTGGGACGGGGTGGCCTCTCCAGAATCCCCCACATCACAAATCACGGAACCAGCAGGCTAAACAAGCGTGGTTTCCTCTTTCCACTAAACGTGAAGAACTGGCCGCGTCCCGTCCGGTGTCCGTGAGGGAGACGGGCCGCCCCCTCGGGTACTTCGTGTGAAATGCGTTTCTTTGGCTGGAGGAGCTCATGGCGCTAGCCGCGTCTCCCGCTCTGCTCCTTTGACTGCCCTTGGCCTGAGTGATCCTGCTGTGACTGGCTGAGAGTGTGGCGGAGACGAAAAGCTGTGTATTCATGACACCTCATTAAGATCACACAAATAATACAGCTTGATGAATTTTCACAAATGGGCCCAGAAAGAGAGTACTGGAGAGACGCGTCCCGGAGTCTCTTCTGCCAGATCATGAGAGTTTAATGATAAGTCACGGCTTAGCAGCTCTGGACGCCCCTGCTTGGCTTGCAAAATGGGCTGGCTCCGCTTTCCAGACCTGGGGGGCACCGCTCGACTTCTCTTTAGGGACTGTGTCTCCTGGTGAATCAAGTAAAACCGAGGGATGGTTCTTGGACAGAAAACCTGAGTGCCAGGGGCGGATGCCCAAGGCTCCACTCGTAACCAGGGTCGGACCCTGCAAGGAGTCAGCTGGTGTGTTCTCTCTCTCTCTCTCT
>PVIC010016008.1:0-34474 GCA_004025085.1 Thryonomys swinderianus | reverse complement strand
GGAGGGAGGGAGGGAGGGAGAGAGAAGAGAGAGAGGAGAGAGAGAGAGAGAGAGAGAGGAGGGGGGAGAGGGAAAATAGGTTCTAGTCTGAGCCCTGCCACTGACTTGCTCTGAGACCCACTGGGCCTCAGTGTCCCCAACTGCAAAATGACCTGTTGACTTCAAGAGGCCTCCCAGGTCTCAGAGGGCTGACTTCAAGGGGACGGCCAGAGAATATAGGGAGTAAGTGAGCTTTACTCCAGCTCTCCCTGCATCTCCTTGAACACTCGCTGGAGCCTCAGTCGTTCAACAAGCCTTTAATGAGCAATGTCTATGTTCTAGAGCCTTCTGGACTCTGGGGATATAGTAGGGATCGGGACCCTGACCCTATCACAGACCTCACAGACTCCAAGGGCAGAAGTTCTCCCTTGGGGTTGATGTTGCCCTCTGACGTTTGACAGTATCTGGAGACATTTGGATCGTTCCAACTACCAGCATCTAGACAGGACCCAGAGATACTGGTGAGCACTTCTGGGTGTGGCACAGACCTTACAACAGCGTTGTCCAGCTCTGAGGATCGAGGCTGAGCAGCTGGCCAGGAGGAAACAACAGTAACATCAGGGAACTCTAGGGCAGAAGGGAAATGGAGCAAGACTTAAGGCAGGGAGTCCCTGGGGATGGTGGAGCGAGTGGGGGAGGGGCTGGGGACGCTAACACTTGAACTAGGACCGACCAGAGGGAACAAAGGAAGAAGTGAGCGCTGGGGGTTGCAGATTGTGCTCCAGACAGGGCCGCTGCTGGGTAGAAGTCTGGACCTCACAGGTGCCCATCTGGGGACGAAGGAGGGGCCAGAGTGTCTGGAGCAAAGGGAGAGAGAGGGATGGGATGCAATGAGTAGCTGGGAGCCAGGTCACAGGCCAAGATTTGGACCTTTTCTCTGAGCAAGATGGGAGCCTCTGAGCAAAGGACTGACCAGAACAAACCACATTTTAAGAGCATCCCTCTACCAGGCATGCTGGTGCATGCCTGTAATTCTTGTACTATGGGAGGCTGAGGCAGGAGGATCACTGTGAGTTTGAGTTTGAGTTTGTGGGTTCGAGGCCAGACTGGGCCACAAGTAAGCACAAAAGAGCATCCCTCTGATAGAGTGGAGAGGATGAGAGAAGTGGTGTGTGTGTCTACCTGTGGATGCAAGACTCTAGAAGACGATGCCAGTGGCATGGGCAAAGCGGGAATGGCAAAGAAGGTGGTGAGAAGTGGTAGGTGCTGGATTGACTCTCAAAATGAAGCCAAGAGGACTTGCTGAACTCCTAGACTTGGAATGGGAAAGAAAGAGAGGACTCGAAGGCCTCAGCCAATGGCAGGGTAGACTGTGTGACTACGGACCTTCCTCTCCTGCGAAGGGAGGGAGCCCGTGTGCTTCACAGGCATAGACCTTGAATTTCCAGCCATGTAGTGGGGGTTTCATAAGCGCTGGCTCTCAGAGACTGGTGGGTATGCAGGGCCAGGCTGGGTACTGAGAGATAGTTAGTAAAGGGTACCCTGCTGCCCCCCAAACATGTTCAGAAGACTAAGGAACATTGGCCTTCCACTCCACAGCTGACAAAGCCCTCTGTGCTGTGATGAACTATGCTCACTGAGCTCAGAAACATGGCTGCATCATCCCCATGTTGTACCTAAAAAAAGTGGAGACTTGGGCTGGATATTTAGCTCAGTGGTTCTGGCACCTGCCTAGCAAGCGCAAGGTCCCTGGTTCCATCCCCGGAAACCACATACAACAAAAGCGGATGTGGCTCCCACTCATCAGCAATCAGTACCACGTACTGTACTCGCAAGGCAGAGGCAGCAGGACTGCTGAGTTCCAAGCTTGCCTGGGCTACTTCACAGTCAGCCTGAATTACACAGCTGGACCCTGTCTCAAAGAAAAAAAAAAAATGGAGACAGAGAAGGTTAGTGTCTTGGCTGAAGTCATACAGCAGATCAGAGGCAGAGTGAGAAGCCATACCAGGGCAGTGTCCTGAGTGCTAGAACCTGTCCTCCACCTCCTCATCCCTGGCTCAAATGCTACTAGGAATATCAGGGGCCAGCCAGTGTCATGTGCCTATGCATCCAGCCACTTGGGAGGTTGGGGTAGGAGGAGTGGTTGAGCCCAGGAGTCTGGGGCCAGTGTGGGTCACATAGGAAAAACCTCATCTCAATCAATCAATCAATCATTCAGTGAGAAAGACTTTTTTTTTTTTTTGAGACAGGGTCTCGCTTTGTAGTTCAGGCTGGCCCTGAGCTCACTATGTAGCCCAGGCAAGCCTCAAACTCAGCAATCTTTCTGCCTCTGCCTCCCGAGTGCTGGGATTACAGGCGTGAGCCACCACGCCCAGCACTGTGGTATGTGGTATTGATTGCTGGTGGGCATGAGTCACCACGACTGAGGAACAGCATTGTATGTGGTTACCAGGATTGAACTCAGGACCTTGAGTTTGCGAGGCAGGCACCAGAACCACTGAACTAAATCTCCAGTCCTGAGAAAGACATTTTTAAAAATGTGACAAAGGGCTGGGGATTTAACTCAGCGGTTCTAGCACCTGCTTTGCAAACCCAAGGTCACAAGTTCTATCCCTGGTACCACATACCACAGTGCCAGGCATGGTGCCTCACACCTGTAATCCCAGCACTGGGAGGCAGAGGCAGGAGGATTGCTGAGTTCAAGGCTTGTCTGGGCTACATACTGAGCTCAGGGCCAGCCTGAACTACAAAGTGAGACCCTGTCTCAAAAAAAAAAAAAAATGCGATAGAGCAGCAAGCATGAGTTAATCCCCAGCCACCTCCTTGAGACGCTCCTGGGTGACAGGCTCAGTGAGCAGCCTCCAGAGGCCTGGGGGAGGGCAGAAAGTGGTCTGGCCAAACCCAGCATGGTGGCTCACACCTGTAATCCCAGCATGCGGGAGGCAGAGCCAGGAGGATCACTATGAGTTTGAGGTTTGCCTGGACTACATAGATGAGCTCAGGGCTAGCCTGAACTACAAAGCAAGACCCTGTCTCAAAAAAAAAAAAAAAAAAAAGAAAGAGGGAAAGGGCCGGAGAGTTAGCTCAGTGGTTCTGGCGCCTGCCTCGCAAACGCAAGGTCCTGAGTTCGATCCCGGTAACCACATACAATGCTGGGCGTGGAGACTCACGCCCACCAGCAATTAGCACCACATACCACAGTGCCGGGCGTGGTGGCTCACGCCTGTAATCCCAGCACTCAGGAGGCAGAGACAGGAGGATTGCTGAGTTCGAGGCTTGCCTGGGCTACATAGTGAGCTCAGAGCCAGCCTGAACTACAAAGTGAGACCCTGTCTCAAAAAAAAAAAAAAAAAAGAAAGAGGGGAGGGGAGAGGAGGGGAGAGGAGGGGAAGGGAGGGAAGTGGTCTGGCCAGGCCTGTGCAGGGCAGGAAGGCTCCATAACATGAAGCCTGTGTCACACACATGTCACTGGATCACTGTGTCCAGTGCCCATACATGGCCTTGTACCAGTCCCCTCACAACTAGCCGGGGATCCTGAGAGCAGCCCAGCCCCCTGCCCGCCCCCTAACTCACACACCCTACCCTCCTGCAGCAGGAGCCGAGAGAAGCATTTCCTGTTTAGAGGCTGCCTCCTCCTCCTCCTCTCCTCTGAACCCAGGTTCCCAGGGTCCCCAGCTGAGCAGGGGTGAAGAAAAGGGAACCCTCACCCCTCCCTCCTGGCCTCCCAGAGGCTGGCCCAGTTGGAGCCAGAAGTCTGGGGAGTAGCAGGACTGAGGAACAGAGAACGGGGCGGGTGGGAGTCTGGGCCTGGGTCACCAGCCACTCAGGGACTGTTCAGAAACGTGAGGGACTTCCCAAGCTCAGCCGTGCAGACTGGCACACCAGCTTGGAAAGTATGTGTGGGGTGAAGGCTCACAGGCTCGCTTGGGGCAGGTGAAGTGAAATTCTGGATGGGAAGTGTGAGCCAGGTACGCAGGGTGGCCAAGAGCGTGCGGTGCCCCTGCCCAGGCAGAAGGGCATGCACATGTGAGTGTGGTGGGAAACAGATCCTGGGCAAGGTTGGCAGTCCAGATTCGAGTGTCTGCCAGTGCCCAAAATGCTAGTTCAGCTGGAGGAGCTGCTCCCTGGACTGCGGCGTGCTGGGGTTTGGAGGGTCCTGTCTCAGCAAGCAGCAGTTTCCGCCTCCCTGACTCCCAGCCCCGTGGGGCCTGGGGCAGCCGAGTACTGCCTCCTCCCCCTTTCCCAGCTCCAGCACCCCCCACCCCACGGCTTCCTGCTCCCGTGGCCCTGGGGGAGCAGAAGCAGAAGCTGGCAGCCGCCCCAGCCCTCTCCTTACAAGGCCTGAGCCTGGCCTAGGCCCGCCCCCAGCCCGCCTTCCGGAGGCCCCGTCTGTCCCTCCCCCTGTCAAGAGGAGCCGCAGGCCCGGCCAGGCCGGGCCAGTCGGGGGGCGTCGTGATGCTGCTGCGCCTGCTGCTGGCCTGGGCGGCCGCAGTGCCCACACTGGGCCAGGCCTCCTGGCCCACTGAGCCCCACGCTACCTGTGGCCCCAGCAGCTGCTACGTGCTCTACCCCGAATCCCGCACCTTCCTGGAAGCCTGGCGGGCCTGCCGTGAACTGGGGGGCAACCTGGCCACACCGCGGACACCCGAGGAGGCCCGGCGTGTGGACGGCCTGGTGGGCGCCGGTCCGAAAGACAAGCTGCTGTGGATAGGACTGCAGCGACAAGCACGGCAGTGCCAGCTGCAGCGCCCACTTCGTGGCTTTACGTGGACCACGGGAGACCAGGACACAGCCTTCACCAACTGGGCCCAGCAAGCCACGGGAGGTTCCTGCATGGCCCAGCGCTGCGTGGCCCTGGAGGCCAGCCATGCCCATCGCTGGCACGAGGGCTCGTGCACACTGCCTATCGATGGTTACCTGTGCCAGTTTGGCTTCGAGGGTGCCTGCCCAGCATTGCCGGATGATGTGGGCCAGGCCAGCCCCACTGTCTACACCACGCCCTTCCAGCTGGTCTCCACGGAGTTCGAGTGGCTGCCCTTCGGCTCTGTGGCTGCCGTGCAGTGCCAGGCTGGCAGGGGAGCCTCTCTGCTTTGCGTGAAACAGCCTGAAGGAGGTGTGGGCTGGTCCCAGGCTGGACCCTTGTGCCCGGGGACTGGCTGTGGCCTGGACAATGGGGGCTGCGAACATGAGTGTATGGAGGACATAAATGGTCAGGTGTCCTGCCGCTGCACTGAGGGCTTCCAGTTGGCAGCAGATGGGCACAGCTGTGAGGACCCCTGTGCCCAGGCACCGTGCGAGCAGCATTGTGAGCCTGGTGGGCCACAGGGCTACAGCTGCCACTGTCTTCTGGGCTTCCGGCCGGCCGAGGATGAGCCACACCACTGCGTGGACACAGATGAGTGCCAGATCCCCGGCGTGTGCCAGCAGATGTGTGTCAACTACGTTGGTGGCTTCGAGTGCTATTGCAGTGAGGGCCATGAGCTCGAGGAAGACGGTTCCAACTGTATCCCCACAGGTGCTGTGGGCACCAGAGCCTCTCAGGATCTTATAGATGAGCTGCTGGATAAGGTGGAGGAAGAAGAGGATGAGGAGGAAGCCTGGGAGGCCTTTGATGGTGGCTGGACAGAGGACCGTGGAATCCTGTGGATGGAACCCACACGGCCACCGGACTTTGGCTTGGCTTATAGACCCAGCTTCCCAGGACAGCGAGAGCCAAGGAGACCCCATCTGGAGCCCACTTGGCCACCCCCGCTCAGTGCCCCCAGGGTCCCCTACCACTCCTCGGTCATCTCTGACACTCAGCCTGTCGTGATCTCTGCCACTCGCCCCACACTGCTTTCTGCCCGCCAGAATCCTATCGTCTCTGCTACACACCCACCCCTGAACCCTGTCCACAGACCCCCTGTGATCTCAGCCATGCACCCCATTCAGCCTCCTGCCCACCAGACCCCCCCACACCCACCCCTGAGCCCTGCCCACAGACCCCCTGTCATCTCTGCCATGCACCCCACTCTGTCTTCTGTTCACCAGAACCCTGTTATCTCTGCCACACATCCACCCCTGAGCCCTGCCCATAGGTACCCCATATTCTCCGCCATGCACCCAGCTGTGCTTCCTCAACCCCAGAACCCCATGATTGAAGCTGGCCAGCCAGATCTGTCTTCTGCCCACCAGCCCCAAGTTATCTCTCTCATTCCCCCAGCACAGCCCCCTGCCCACCAGTCCCCTAGTCCCCCAACCAGATACCCCCAATTCTCCCCTACCCACCACTCTCCCATGTTTCCAGACCCTCAGGCGGCTGACGCCCAGACCGCCACTCATCTGCCTGCAGTTCCAGCTAAGCCTGCCCCTCTGGACACCACCCCAAGCGCCCATCAAGCCCCTCTGTTCATAGATGTCACAGCTGTCAGGACCCGAGCCTCCCAGCTTTCTTTTGCCCCACCTGTCCAGCCTACCCTGCCCACTGCTCCTGGGTCGCCCGAGACCCCTGCCCATCAGGCCCCTATGCCAGCTGCCACCCAGCTCCCAGCTTTGCCTACTCCTCTGCCCCCTCAAAGCCCAGCTAACCAGACCTCACGCATTAGCCCCACACATCCTCATTCCAAAGCTCCCCAAGTCCCGAGGGAAGGTGGCCCCGCTTCTAAACTGAGCCCTACGGCAGTTCCAACAGCTCTGGCAGAGGCTGGTCTAGCAGGTCGAAGCCAGAGGGATGACCGGTGGCTGCTGGTGGCACTTCTGGTCCCGACATGCGTCTTCTTGGTGGTCCTGCTTGCACTGGGCATCGTGTACTGCACCCGCTGTGGCCCCCATGCGCCCAACAAGCGCATCACCGACTGTTATCACTGGGTCACCCATGCTGGGACCAAAGGCCAAGCAGAGCCCGTGCCCTCCAGGGGCAGCTTCACAGGGGTACAGACCTGCAGAACCAGCGTGTGACAGGGAGAGACCCCTCCTGTGGGTAGGGGGAAGGGACATGGCTGGACACACAGCTGAGGCCACACCAGAGACCTATGGGGGCGTCCCACCTGGACAGAGGGCTTCCTGCTCCCTGGACCCAGAACTCATGACAGAGGACTCGCCAAGGCCCCCAGGACCAAAGGGGTGGGTGCTGGGGTCTTCTCCAATAAATGGGGTGCCAACCTCAGCCAAAGCACCTGACCCTCATTGACGCCTGAGGGAGGGTCTGGGAAGATGCAGAGAAACAAATGGATCTTCTTTCAGTTTGCCTAGGTAAGGTAAGACCCCCAAGGGAGGGTATATTCTCAGGGAAGACCAGAGAGGGTGCAGCCTAGGGCATGGTCGCACAGCAAACCCAGGAATCTGAGATTTAGCATATTTGTTCCTCATTTTACCAAAATTTCAAGAAGGCGAGGTTTAAACTAGGGAAGACTTAGGGTTTAGGGCTTCTGCTGACCGGCAATAAAACTGGGCTTTAGGGGTCATAAGATAGGTTCTGGAGATGGTAGTTTGGGGACTTAAGGGGCATCTAGTGGGTGAGTTGCTCTGAACTTTCTTTGGAACATCCCTTCCTATCCTGGCAGGCTGCCCAGAAGCTGGGGGCTGGGACTCAGGTCACCTAAGGATGCTGCCACCCTCTCTGGTCTGTAGGTGCTCTGGGAGGCGTTCCTCCTTTCTTGCTCTAGGGAGGAGGCAGGGCTCAGGAGGCTGAAGGGGAGAAAGCATGAACTCAAGAGAGTCCAGGTTCGTCTCCCAGGCAGTCTCTGAAGCAAGGCTGCCTGCCGGCCCAGGCCCACACTGCACACTTTGTGCCTGGTGAAGACGGTGCGGTGTCAGAGAACAAACTCCAGCGAGGGCTTGGGCTGCTCAGAGAAGAGGAGCCCAGGATCCGGAGGAGGGGGCCTGGGTTAGAAATCACAGCGGGAAGATTACAGCGTGTGGGGTAAACTCTCTCATCCCGGGCTCACTGCCTGGGGGAGGAGGCGGGACCTGGGTGAGGGAGGCGCCGGTTCCCACCGCCTCTATAATTTTTTAGTTTCAACCTTTCCAGACCTCTAATTAGGACGGGGCAGAGACGCCGCCACTACCACTACTCGGGCAGGCGAGGAGAGGTGACTCAACACCCCTTCCCTACCTGGAGCCCTGCGTCACCCTTGGCTCAGAGGCTGAGCCTCGCGGGAGCAGGAGAGGAGGGGACGAAGCTGGGGACGAACGGGGAGGTCGCGGAGAGGGCGGAGATAACGCCACGCACCGCCCACGGTCGCTGCTCTCACGTTCCCCTAACTCAAACCAGACGCCCCCGCCAGATCCGGCTGAGCTTTAACCTCTAAGAAGCCGAGGGGGAGGTTTGCTGGATGGAAGTGGGGATCACGGAGTACTTCCGATGCCTCAGTCTGGGAAAGAGCTGCGGGCTCAGCACAAGGAATGAGATCAGAGGGCCGGGAAGCTCGGAAGCTCGGTCTCAGGCCGACCCTCCAGAGCGCCACGAGGGCAGGAAGGAGTTAAATGCTCAACAGTCGGAGGACGATGGGAGTGGGAAAGGGGGCCCAGAGCCGGCTCTTTGTCATCTGGTAATGAGCACCAGATGCGGAGCTGCGTGCGGGCCTAAACAGACGGCCTCCCAGGGCCGAACCCAGCCTGCACGAGCCCCAACTCCGCCCAAGGGGAGCGCTGTGTCTCAGGCCCCGCCCACACTCCTAGCCCTCGCCCCCAGTGACTCGGGGACTCGGGCACTATCCGCCCCATTGCTTGGAGCTGGAAGCCACTCCTACCCACTGCAAAGTCCCCTCGGGACTCCCCACAGGCCCCCTCACCAAAGTCTCAACCCTCACTCTCTGCCAACTCAGATTCCTACAGAGCTATTGCCCCGCCCTTCTACCATCTCAACCCCGCCCACCCCTTATGCTCCTCCCCTCTGTCGGGCTCCCGCAGACCCGGCCTCGCAGAGGTATGCGCTCCACCCAGAGTTTACACATTCACACGCGACACTGCCAAGAATCTTGCATCTTGCAGAATCACTGATTTTGTCCAGGAGAAACACAAACTCTGTCCTCCACTGAAGGTGGAGCATTCTCAAACTCTTCCTCAGGCTCCGCTCCTAGCTACAAACTGGGCCACTTGGCTGAATTGACGCGGGGGAAGAACCCCGCCCACACACGGCAGTAGCATGGAGGAGGCAGCCCCTTACACTAGCCCCTCCTCCTCACCCCACCCACAGAGGATGCCTGTAAGCCCCGCCCCATAGGCCTTTAAATCCTGCCCACCTAGAGAATCCTCTGGTCCAGACTGCCGGGAAGCAGCGCCCAGAGAATAAAAGCCAGCCCTCCACCCGGCTCCGCCCCCTGCTGGTGCAGAATTCCCGCCCATATTTAAATTTCTCTTCTTGGACCGCAAAAGCCCCTCCCGCTGCAGGCCTGGGTTCTTTACTTGCCTTCAGTATGTGGCCAGACCTATTACCCTTTCTTTATCCCCTCTCCTCTGACCAGGATGCTATGAGCTTAGCCTTAGTACCTTCCTCTACCCACGATGTCTGCTTGTCCAGATCACCGGTTCTCGGGACCGAGGATAGCAGATGGTGTCCATGAATAGGCCTTCAGCGCCACCTGGTTGTAAGATCGCTGGGGCTCTTCTCCCAGAGCATACTAATTGCTCAGTAATTACTTGCTAAGATATTTAAGTATTTGTTACTTACATATCTGATTACTCCCCGCAGGACAGGTGTGCTTTATCATATTTGGCGATTTATCCTCAAAGGAACTTCAAAATGTACACAGGGCTTCAAACCACCCTGTGACTGGAAGCCCCGACAGTTTTGTTTTTTGGTACTGAGACTGAGCTCAGGACCTTGGGCTTGCCTGGCAGGCCCAGCGCCACTGAGCTTCATCCTCAGCTCTCTGAGAGCCTTTAGAGTGACTCTGCAGAAGCAGAAGGATCTCTGTGAGTTGGAGGACAGCCCAGACAACATAGTGAGTTCAAAACCAGCCTGAATTACATAACCACACCCTATTTCAAACCCAAAAAAAGTGACTCTGATCTGCTCCCTGGAATCTGGTTGAGAGGGGGTGAACACACAGCTTCTCACCTGGGGGTCCAGAACACCCTTCTCTCTCACCAGGGCTCTGAAGCTCTCCCCTGGAGTGCAGGTTTGTCTCAGCTCTATGTCCAAACCAGAGATCATAGATTTTTAGGAATGGGTGGTATAAGGTGCTGTTGTAGGGCAGGTCCCTCTTTTAGTACCAGACCAGCCCTGATACCCACTTGGCATTTAGGGTTTTACTGCTATCCTTGAGCTCAGGGGAGTTGATGGCACAGGGACTGAGCAGGGAAGAGCAGTCATTTGGTTAAGGTGGATGATGCTAATAAATAAATTGTTTGCTGCTGCTATAACAGAATACCAGAGCCTGAGTAGTTTATAAACATTAGAAGTTTGTTTACTCATGGTTCTGTAATTCAGTATCAAGTTCCTGGCATGCAGTGTCTTCTTGATCTATCATAATATGGTACAGGATACCACACAGCAGGATAGGGCAAGGTGCAAGCTTGTGTCTTTCTGCTTATAATGACACTAATCCAGTCATAGGGTCCCACCCTCATGACCTTATCTAATTACTTCCCAAAGTAATTACTTCCCAAAGGGTGTACCTCCTAATATCACCAACATGTGAATTTGGAAATAAAGATTCCAACACAATTTGGAGGGAATATTTATTTATTTATTTACTTATTTGAGGCCGGATCACATTAGTACTTCAGACTGGCCTTGAACTTACTATGTAGCCCCAAGTTGGCCCCAGACTCCTGTCAATGCTCCTGCTTCAGCCTCCTGAGTGCTGGGATTGTAGGCACATGCCATCATGCCTGGCTTTGGATGGCATATTTACAGTAATAGCACAGCCCAAGGGAAGCAGGCAGTGGAAGAAAACTCCTGCCCCTAACTTAGTACATGTCCCCCACATTGAGTTTCCAAATGACTGGGTATTTATTTCAAAAATTTGGCCAGGCGTGGTGGCTCAAACCTGTAATCTCAGCACTCCAGAGGCAGAGGAGATTGCTGAGTTTGAGGCTTGCCTGGGCTTCATAATGAGCTCAGGGCCAGCCTGAACTATAAAGCGAGACCCTGCCTCAAAAAAAAAAAAATTGAAAAAGTTTTGAGTCAGGGATTTAGCTCAGTGGTTCTGGTGTCTGTGTGGCAAGCGCAAGGTCCTGTGTTCAATTCCAGTACAACACACCACAATGCTGGGCATGGTGGCTTGTGCCTATAATACCAATACTCAGGAGGTAGAGGCAGGAGAATTGCTGTGAGTTTGAGGCTTGCCTGAGCTTTCATAAATTGTAACTATTCTACTGAAAAAGGGAAGCATTTTATTTTGTTAAGTTTAATTTATAGTATTTATTACTTATTATTTTTTGGGTGGTACTGGAGATTGAACCCAGGACTTTTGTGGTGAGATAAGCCTCTAGCCCTTTTTAATCAATTAATTTATATTTTATTTTTATTTATTTTTTTTGAGACAGGGTCTTGCTTTGTAGCCCAGGCAAACCTCAAACTCACAGCAATCCTCCTGGCTCTGCCTCCCAAATCCTGGGATTATAGGTGTGAGCCACCATGCCTGGCACTGTGGTATGTGGTACTGACTGCTGGTGGGTGTGAGTCACCACACATGGTATTGTTATATGTGGTTACTGGTGATGGAACCAGGGACCTTGCGCTTGGGAAGCAGGCGCTGGAACCACTGAGCTAAATCTCCAACCCTCTTTATATTTTTATTTTGAGACAGTGTCTTAGTAAGTCTCTAAACTGCCCAGGCTAGGCTTGAATTTTCATCCTCCTGTCTCAGTCTCCCAGTCTAAACTGTTTTCTTTTCCATTATTTTAAGCAGGAAGGGAGAAGAAAAATATATCTTCCTTTTGGAGTGTGACCTTGTGTTATTGAAAACGAGCTGACTTTGGTCTCCATGGACCTTCTGGAAGAGCGCTGCTCCTGGGAGCAGCTGTAGCACAACTACTGCTGGTTGTGTGGTTACATCTGCTTCTCTGATCTGCTCCCCTGGGTTTCTGATTATCTGACTTCCAGGAGCTGGTGGCTCCGCCCAGCAGAGCCACAGCGCACCTTCCCCGCACCGCACCTCTCAGCTCAAAGCTGTGTCCTCCTGCCCTTTCTTTCCTGTTACATCAAAATCGCTTAGTGATGACCTCCTATTCGTGGGCCCTGCAGAATTGCAGGGAAGTGAGCATGACACAGAGGAGAAACGAAATCCACAAAAATGCCGGAGAAGCTCACCCAGAGCCCTGGGATCTGGATCCAAGGATGCGGCACACAGTGTCATGGTTTACATGGCCTGGGAGGCAGCAGATCTTTCCCTGAGAGTCCTGGGGCCCATGGGCCAAGGATCGTGGGAGCTGCACTTCCAGGATCGACACGCAATGGCAGCCCCTTAAACTGGCCTGGACCTCAGAATGAGCAGCTCCAGCCCCAGGACTCAGCCACCCCCAGGGCATTGGAGACATTGGTAGAGGCTCAGAACTCATTCATCCGGGCCTCTGTCATTCAACTGGGCCACTGTGCAGGCTGTTGCTGCTGAGGGAGTGTGTGTGTGTGTGTGTGTGTGTGTGTGTGTGTGTGTGACAGAGATGAAGAGACAGTAACTCCAGGTTGAGCATTCCTAATCCAAAAGTCCAAAATCTAAAATGCTTCCAAATCCAAAACTTTAGAGTGCCATTGTGGTGGACAGGTGGAATTTTCCACACCTTACTTCTTGTGATGGTTTGCAGTCACTCTGGGAGTGCACTAAAAATATTGTATAAGGCCAGGGATTTAGCTCAAGTGGTACCGCACCTACCTTGAAAGCACAAGGGCCCAAATTCGATCCTTGGTACCACACACACACACAAAAAGTATAAAATTGCCAGGCGTGATGGCTCACGCCTGTAATCCCAGCACTTGGGAGGCAGAGACAGGAGGATTGCCGAGTTCAAGGCTTGCCTGGACTACCTAGTGAGCTCAGAGCTAGCCTGAACTACAAAGCGAGATCCTGTCTCAAAAAAAAAAAAAGTAGCCGGGCGTGGTGGCTCACGCCTGTAATCCCAGCACTCGGGAGGCAGAGACAGGAGGATTGCTGAGTTCAAGACTTGCCTGGGCTACATAGTGAGCTCAGAGCTAGCCTGAACTACAAAGCGAGACCCTGTCTCAAAAAAAAAAAAAAAAAAAAAAAACTCAGTAAAAAAAAAAAAAGTATAAAATTACCTGCCTATAATGTCAAGACTCTGGGAGGTGGACTGCAGTTTGAGTCCAGCCTGGGAAACAGCAATTTAAGGAGATCCTGTTCAAAGTAAAAAAAATATAAAAAGGGCTGAGATATAGCTCAGTGCAAATGCTTTGGGTTTAATTCCTAGTATTATAAAAAATTCCCTTCAGGTTATATGTATAAGGTACACATAAACATGAATGAATTCTATATTTAGCTTTGGGTTCTATTCCTAAGATATTTTATTATGTATCACACAGATTCTAAAATCTGAAAAATGTCAAAGTAGTATTTCTGTCCTCAATAATTTTTTTTTTTTGAGAAAGGGTCTTGCTGTGCATTGAGAAAGGGCCTTGCTGGACTTGAACTCACTATGCTGCCCAGGTTGGCCTTAAACATGTGGCAACCCTCCTGCCTCAGCTTTCTGAATGCTGGGATTACAGGTGTGTGCCACCACTCTGAGCCTGGCACCAAGCACTTTGAATAAAAGGCACTAATCCTGTAATTATGATACAAATGATAACAATAGCTACACTTATTGAGGATTCCCTATGTTCTGGATTCCGATCTAATGGCAATACTAGAGCTTTGTTTTGGCTCTCTCCCGTTTTTCAGTTTCGGACTGGACTCAGGGCCTTGTGCTCTCCAGCCGATGTGTTCTACCACTGAATGACATCCTCGGCCTCCCAGCCCTTTTATTTTATTTTGAGAGAGGACCTAACTAAATTGCTCGGGCTGGCTTCCAACGTGAAACCCTCCTACCTGGGATTCCAGGTGGGCGCTGTCTCGCCTGGCTTCTTGGTAGTGTGCCGAGGCCAAGGAGCCTCACTGCACAGTCTCTCTACCTTCGTGATGTCTGAAATTTCAAGTCATACCAATTTGAAGGAAAAAAAGGAAGAAGAGGAGAAAGAGGAGGAGGAGGAAAAGAGGAGAGGGAAGGAGGAAGAAGAGGAGAGGGAGGGCAGGGAGTGGGGAGGATGAGGAAGGGGAGGAAGCAGACTGCCAGATGGTGATGAGCTGATGAGCTGTGGAGGAGCTGCGGCTGAGAGGGGCCTGGAGGGCGGGCTGGGGGGACAGCTGGGTGCTGTTTCAGCCGTAGTGGGAGTGGCCCAGGTCAGGGTCGCACAGAGTGGAAAGGCGGAGCCTTTGCAGCGTCCTCTGGAGAACAGTCTAGAACCTCAGCTCCGTGTTGGGTTCTGGCTCTGAGAGAGGGTGAGCACCAAATGAGAGACCTGAATTGGGACCCTCCATCAAGCACAGGGATTAGGTCCCTTCTCTCCCTAGATGTGCAGGGCTGTGGCCTCCCTCATGAGATGGACACGGGCCCAGGGCCTGTATCAGTGACCAACTTGGAGTAAGTAGCCCATCATCCCAAATTGGAATGGCTTTAAGCGACAGTCCCTTCTCCTGATGCCAGGGATCAAGCGCTGGGCAGGAACCCACTGGTGGTGTGCCTGCTCTTTGACCTGGGGTCACTCCTGAGGCCAAGTCATCTGCTGGAATGTCTGCGACAGCCTCTGTCCTCATCCAGGAGCTGCTGCTGGCTCGTGGCTGGGCCTCTGTCTGCACCAGGCTTCCCATCTGCAGAAGCCTGCCCTGGTTCCAAGCAGCGAAGGTGGACATTGCAAGACTCTTGAGACCTTGTCTCAGAAATTACCCAACATCCTTTCTGCCATGCTGTAGAGGTCAAAGCAAGTCAGAAACCCGACTCAGCCCAAATGTAAAGAACAAGGGGACAGACTGCATCTCTTGGGGGTAGAATTTGTGTCTTATTTAATCTATCATCTGAAGACCCCAATAAATGACCTGACGAGGTCACTCTGCTCCCAGGAGGCCCTTGTCTGCCAGGCCGCCTCCCCTCCCTGAAGTCAGGGTCAGAAAAGTGTTAGGTTTGGGCCAGGGATGGAGCTCAGTGCTGCCCGCACCTGCCTGGCAAGCTCAAGGTCCTGAGTTCAATCTCTGGTACCAGAAACAAGCACCTGGCCTCATTTTAAAGACAACTCTCGATGTTACTCACTTAAGAATGGGATTTGGCTCAGCAATTGATTGTTTTTTTTTGAGACAGGGTCTCACTTTGTAGTTCAGGCTGGCCCTGAGCTCACTATGTAGTCCAGGCAAGCCTCAAACTCAGCAATCCTCCTTCCCCTGCCTCCCAAGTGCTGGGATTATAGGTTTGAGCCACCAAACCAGGCACTGTGGTATTGGGTACTGATTGCTAGTGGGCGTGAGTCACCATGCTGGGTATTGTTGTGTGTGGTTAACTGGGGATTGAACCAAGGATCTTGTGCTTGCTAGGCAGGCACCCAAACCACTGAGCTAAATCTCCAGCCCAATTGATTGTATTTTTAGTGGCGGTCACACTATACCTCCCATTCCGTATGCTATTACTTGTTTTTTCCCCATATTGAACCCACAGCCTCCACACTGAGCTATGTCTGCAGCCATTTTTGTTTTGTTTTATTTTTTTAAGTTTCAAGTTTTATTTTGAGACAAGGTTTCACTAAGTCACTAACTTGCTCAGGCTTGGCTCAAACTTGCCATCTTCCTGCCTCAGCCTCCTGAAGTGCTGGGACCACAGGTATGAGCCACCCCATCTGGCCATGTGCTGTTTTTTTTTTCCCAAAGGATCAGATAGCATCAAGTTGGTGTCTAGAGTATCTGACCTTTTTTTTTTTTTTTTTTTTTTT
This sequence comes from Thryonomys swinderianus, assembly GCA_004025085.1. Lineage (NCBI taxonomy): Eukaryota > Metazoa > Chordata > Mammalia > Rodentia > Thryonomyidae > Thryonomys > Thryonomys swinderianus. The sequence goes on along the minus strand of PVIC010016008.1, from coordinate 18,606 downwards.
GAGACAGGTTCTGGCTTTGTACTTCAAGCTGGCCCTGAGCTCACTATGTAGCCCAGGCAAACCTTGAACTCACAGCAACCCTCCTGCCTCTGCCTCCTGACTGCTTGGATTACAGGCGTGAATCACCATGTCTGGCACTGTGATATGTGGTACCAGCAACTGAACGCAGGACCTTGTGCTTGCAAGGCAGATGCTAGACCCACTGAGCTAAATCCCTGGCCCCTACCTGCTGTCCTTAATATGGCACTGACAAGTCTCTGTGAAGAGGTGGCATTTTATATTCCCTCTCCTATGGAACTGGGTGGACCTTTCTGCTAACTTTGAGTAATGGAAAGGGACAGGGATGATGCTGTGTAACTTCTGAGACCTCATTCTAGAAAGTGAGACCTCATTCTAGAAAGTGACAGAGCGGCCCTCCTGTTAAATTTGTCCATATAACCTGGCTGCCCTGCTATGAGGATGTCCACACCACAGAGAAACCTGCAGGCTGGGTGCAGCCAACAACTCTGGTTGGGGCCTCAGCCACCAGCCGGCATCCAGCGTCAACAGTGAGAGAGGAGCGTGAAGGGGCCTGCCGATGATTCCTACCTCAGCTGAGGCCACACACAAGATAATCAATCTTCATTGTACTTGATGGGTGGGGTGAGATGGCTGTTGCTATGTGAAGCCACTGTTCCTAAGATAATTTGTTGTGAAGCAGCAGAAAATTTAAAAAGGCTGCTGGTAACAGAAACAAGAGGAAAGAGTGTCTTAAACATCTAAAATGTTTTCATAAGAGTGTGGAATAAGCAACTCAGGGATGATGAAGAAGCTCCCTTAGTGTCATCAGAAACCCAGGATCTTTTATTTTGTTGCTCTGCTGTCCTCAGCATATGGCTACAATTTTCAAGGTCACCTTCTGATACAAAATAGCTGTTGAAGCTCCAGCTACCACTATGCATTCCAGGCTGAAGGGAGGATCAAGCAGAGAGGATAAAAATGCCTTTTACCAAATATTGTGTATAATTTAAGGAGCACTGTGGGAAATTTCTTTTCTTTTCTTTCTTTTTCTTTTTTTGAAACAGGATCTCCCTTTGTAGTTCAGGCTGGCTTTGAGCTCACTATGTAGCCTAGGCTAGCCTGGAACTCACAGCAATCCTCCTGCCTCTGCCTCCTGAGTGCTGGGATTACAGGCGTAAGCCACCACACCCAGCACTGTGGTATGTGGTACCAGGGATCAAACTCAAAATTTTGTGCTTGCGAGGCAGATGCCAGAACCACTGAGCTAAATTCCCAGCCCTGTGAGAAATTTCTTCCAACACTTTCCGTTTATATCACATATCTTAGAATGAAGTCACATGGCCATAGCATGTGCATAGGGAAGGCTGGAATGTTGTCTTTTAGCTGGGCCATCTAAATTTCTGCTATTGAAGAAGGCAGTTGGTGGCTATGATGTTGAAGGAGCAGGATGGAAAAGGAAGACCTTCCTGTGGGAAGGAGCTATAAACAGCACATCAGCCTCTCTGCCTACTGTAGTTTTTTTTTTTTTGTACTGGAATCAAAGTCAGGGCCTCAAGTTTGCCAGACAGGCGCTGGACTGCGGAGCTACCTTCCCAGGCCCCTGCAGCTTCTTTTTTTGAGACAGGGTCTCGCTTTGTAGTTCAGGCTGGCCCTGAGCTCACTATGTAGCCCAGGCAAACCTCGAACTCAGCAATCCTCCTGTCTCTGCCTCCTGAGTGCTGGGATTACAGTCGTGAGCCACCATGCCCAGCACTGTGGTATGTGGTATTGATTGCTGGTGGGCGTGAGTCTTCACGCCCAGCATTGTATGTGGTTACCGGGAATCGAACTCAGGACCTTGCGCTTGCGAGGCAGGCACTGGAACCACTGAGCTAACCCTCCGGCCCCCCTGCAGCTTCTTGAATATTGAGATGCCGTGAGGTTACCTCAGGACAGAGTTGATTTCCCTCCAGAAGAAGGGAGGCAATGAACTGGTGGATGGGGAAGCTCTGGTCTGTACCTCTGCCTGCCTCATGGCTAGAAGTCAGCTAGAGTTTGTCTTCAGCACATGCTAAATGCACCCCTGATCTAATTTCTCTCTTCCAAGGCACTTTGCATGGCTCTCCTCTGCCCCATTCAAAGACAAATGCTGGGGTGTGGTATAAGTGTCTCAACTACTTCTGCCATGCTTTTTGCTTCTACTTCTTTACTTCATAATCTATTTCTAGGCCTTTGTTTGGCCAGCACCCACTGCCCAGAAAGCCCTCTCCCTGTCCCCCCTTGGAAATCCAATCTGCTTCCGGGGCACCCACTAGCACTTACAACACCTTTGGGTAATTAGAAAAGAGGGCCCTTTCCTCAAATGGTCGCAGCTCCACCCAGGCTCGGGGCAGATTCCAACCACGGTTGACCTCAGCCCAGTGTCTTTGTATAGTAAGTACCCTGAGCCACTCACTACACAAGGAACCCAGGGTTCTTGCGGTGAGTGAGGCCCCTCCTTGGCGGCCTGTTCTCTTTCTTTGGACCCCGTGCTGGCCCTTTCCAGCTTCGTGGCCTCCACCCTGTTCTACACCATTCCCCAGGACCAGTGACAGCAACAGCCACGCGGGTGAGAGGGTTAGACACCGACTGGAGTCGCAGGCCCGCAGCGGATTGGAAGAGGGCCCTGCCTCGACAACGCTTGTCAAGTGATCCAGGCCCAGACACTGGGGTCAGTGGAGTCAGCTGCTCATGACAACTCACAGCTGAGTCTCGGGCTGAGCGTACCTCAGTGTTAGAGCGAGGGCTTGCCCGGCACCTGGAGGCCCTGGGTTCCATCGCTAGGACAGAAAAATAGAAGAGCTGAGTCTCAGAGGCAGGGACGCTCGCGGGAATGCTGAGGCCTAACTCATCCCCACCCGGGGGCCCATCATGCTTCAGGGGTGGCCTCGGACTCACGCCTCAGGAACACACAGAAGCCCGCCATTTCATACCTTTATTTAGTCTATGCTTTCTCTGCCTCCTCCCTCCCCCACCAGGGGGAGGCAAGGGCATCGTCCAAGAGGCTGCGGTTAGGCCGGGGCCCCTCGGATGCCCTGTGGCCCTGTATCCCATGAAGCCTCAGGAAGGCAAAGAGCAGAGAAGCTGAGGAGCAGTGAGGATAGGGCAGGTGTGTGTGTGGCTGACACAGGTGGACACAGACTTTAGGAGGCAGGAGTGGAATGTGGGATTGTGGTCGGGTCCTGAGTGAGACCCCTGGTCCTAAGGGGAACTGGATGAGAGGACAGGTGGCATGGGTACCAGGAAGAAAGGGGGGGCCAGGCTGTGTTCCAAGAACAGGCTCCCAGTGGAGGGGGGCCACATCACAGGGTCACGTTAGGGGTGGTCCTGAGCAGAGGTGGGAGGACAGGCAGGAAGGGACTAGCAAGGAGCATGGGAACTCCGGGCAGGGGCTGGGGCTGTCATCCCCGCTCTTCAGCCTCAGGAGGCCAGCCCAGCTGGACCCAGCCCCAAACTGCCCACTTGTGCTTCTGGGTTGCTTGAGGGTCCCCAGTGTGGCCTCAGCCATGGCAGGCAAGAGCCCATGGGCAGCTGTCCCCAGGGGTGCTCCCCATCCCACCCTTTCTGGAAACTTCCTCCCCTGCCCCATGTGGGAGGCACCCCCAAGCATCTCCTCCACCATCACAAGGGGTGGGAAGTGAGAGGAGCCATGCTGGGGATGGATCGCAGGCTCAGGTGGTGCCCCTCCCCCCAGGACGATCACAAGTCACCACATTTCAGTCTGTCTAAGCCCCCCACCCCCCACCCATGTGAGACTGGTCTGCTCGCCCTCCTGGTTTGGCCAAGTATCAGGCCTCCAAGCCCACGCTGGGCTGTCGAGGACAGAAACACGCTGGGGCCACAGGGATTTCAGAGCGCACCTTGCCCATCTCCCTGGCAGCCGCTATCCCCATGGACAATGAGCACCGGGAAATAGAGGGCATCCTCGTAGCACGGTGGGCTTTCCAAGGGCTCAGTGTCCTCTCCACGGCGCCCCAACGGCCCCCCGCTCAGGCTACGGAAGACCCCTGGTGTGGCGCGGCCCCCAGTGCCCAGTGAGAGGCGGCTTCGGCTGAAGGGCAGGCGGGGGCCACTGGGCCTGGCAGGGGGCAGCGAGTTGCTGCTGACCGAGCGGCGGCAGCGCTGGCAGCCCCGAAGGTAGGCACCGGAGCTGGTGCCCATGACCACAGCCTCCGAGTAGCTGGGCACCAGCTGCCGGTTGGAGCAGATGTGCCACTCTAACTCAGTGAAGTCCACTGTGGCCACCCGGGACAATGGCGGCCCACTGGGCATGGCACCCGGAGGAGGTGAGCTGGCGCCGAAAAGCTTCTCCACCTGGTAATGGACATGGGCAGTGCCATAGGCCGCCACAACCCGCAGGGGCCAGGACAGCGTGGCTGCTGACACGAGCCAGAAGACCCAGGCACGGGCATACCAGGGTGGGCTTCGGGGGTCAGCAAAGACCATGAGGGACTCACGGAAGTCCACGTCCTTCAGGTGCATCCCCTCGCGGGCCTCCAGATAGTCGTCCAGGCCCTCGTTGGCACTGAAGAATCGGGCCCTCTGTGTGAGGTACGAGGCCTCAGCCTCGGCACTACCAAAGCTGAAGCACTTGGTGAAGCGCAGCCGTGTAGCCGCATGGTCAGCCAGGCCCACCAGCTCCTTGGAGACGTCACGGACACCATGGGCCGAGTAGTCAAACTCGCCCCGAGCTGTGCGACTGTCAGCCCTCTCGTGGTAGACCTGCGTGGTGGTGTAAGCATCGCCGTTGCGGTAGCGGGTGATCTGGCGTGTGCGGCGCACGTAGTGGTAGCTGGTGGCCTTCCACCAGACACAGGGCGGAGCCTGCTGGAGCCGGCGGATCAGGGCGAGCACGGTGTTGGCATCTGTGCGAGGCGCCTGGCATGACCGTACGTGGCAGTGCCAGCACTCTGCCAGGTAGAGGAGGTAGAGGAGGGAGACAAAGGCCAGTGGGATGTACAGGTAGCCATCGGAGCAGGGGCTAGCCGGGTAGGTGGGTGGTGGGCCCCCTGCTCCACGAGCCAAGGCTGCCTCGGGGCCCAGGACCAGCCGCGGCACAGTGGCAAGGCGACACCAGGCCACCACTGCACCACAGGCGTGGATGAGGAGTGTGAGGAGCAGGCACTTCCAGTGCGACTCTCGGCACAGGGAGCTTCCCAGGGATTGCTTCAGGGGCCGCTGCTGCAGGGTGGGCAGAGAAAGGGGAGATGGTCAGGATAGAGCCATCATCTGCTGGCTGCATGCAGAGAGGAAACTGAGGCTCTGGAGGCCTGAGCTGTCTGCTCTGAGCCACACAGTGGTGCTGGCTGCAGGACTGGAACCCCAGCCTCTCTTCCCTGAGGCTGCTCCCCACTCTGCCCTGCCATCTCTTAGTACATAAGATGCAACAGATCTTCCCTGCCAGGAAAGAAAAGGACATTCCTCCCTTCATATCCTTTACTGGTCACTGAGAAAGCCATGGTGATGGGCTGATCGCTGCCTGCCTTGCTGTGAGGACTTGGCATATGCCCGCTCTCTCTGCTTTGATTTCTGGCCCCAGTGGTGTGGGAGGCCAGGGTGGCAGGGACTCGAGAGTGGAATAGCATGGGCTTTGGGGCCCAGCAGGCCAGGATCTGGGACTGGCTCCATCACTTACAGTGTGACTTGGGCAGGCCCATTATTCTTTCTGGATATTTATTTCCTCATCTGTAATCTGAGGTTGTCATGAAGATTCAAGGAGATGGTGTGTGTGAAGATCTAATTTCTGGCCATGGGAAAAGCATTATTACTGTTATCCTGTGGCTCCTGGCCCTTTGCTCCACTAGGGGCGGCAGGAGGCTTGGGAGAGGCTTTGAAGTCGGTGAGGAAGAGGGAGAGCCGGAAATGGAGGAGGTGAGTCTTGGGAGGAGCAGATGGAAGGCTGTCCTCCACCCCCCGTCTGTGGTGCGGGCGGGGTAGGACACACTGCTGCTGGGCAGCAGGACTACTCTGTGGCCCAGAGGGACTGGCACTCCTTCCTGTTAGGGCTGCCAGCCTGACCACCTCACCCTCAGGTGCCTATAGTGAGAAAGAGAGTAGGTAGGGGAAAGGACGGGTTAAAAGGGAGAGAAGAAAGTGCAAACAATAGAGGTGGGGTTAGGGCACCCCTCCTACCTGGCTCCACTAGGCCTGGAAGAAAGAGAGAAGGCCCATCCCTGGCCCCCAGGCCTGCACGGAACAGCCTGTCCCCGGTCACTCAGGCACACTCTCACCCATCTACACCCCAGCACATGGTCATCTCTGGCCCATCTACCCCGGGGAATTCAGCTTGCTAACACCAGACTGGCCTGTCCCCGGAGCACAGATCCCTACAGCCACAGCAAGATACGTGTAGACACATGTGCATGCACACACACACACACATGTCACACATCACACATGGGTCCGCTCCAGGACACATAATATACACACGTTACATACTCTCCAAAGGCCAAAGACACACAAGACCTTCATCTGACCACAATGCGCACCTGCATGCCTCCAGCAACTTCATACCTACACCCACACACCCCACTCCACACCACAGAGATACATAAACACAGCAGTGGTTGAAGACTAAAGCAAGGGACTCACCAGACTCTCACCTGACCACAGGGCACATCTATTCCATCCAACAGGTAGGGACCACACACCTACACACACACATACACACACGCCCCACGAGCACGCCACATTCATTCAAACACAGCCCCACTCAGCCCCCTCCACCCCACCCACCACACACCCAGGCCCAGCCCTGCAGGTTTTCCAGGCTGGGACTGCGGGAGAGTCGGCCTGGGGGTCCCAGCCCGCAGAATGAGCGCTGGCCCTCTCCCGGGAAGGCGCCGGAGTCTCAGGCCGCCTCCCTTCTCCTTCCCCTCCCCCAGTCCAGGCCACTGCGGCTGCACTGCAGGCGCCGCCCGGCACCTGGCACCTCGCGAGCGGCTGGATAGGGTCGGGGGCCTCAGCCCTTGGTCCTGGCGGTGGGCGCAGCTTCGGGATGGGGACGCGTGGGGCACAGGCGCTGACGTCATAGGACGGGCGAGGACGACAGACGGGTTAACGGGGGTGGGAGTCGCCCCCACATCCCTGCCCACCCGCCCCGTCCCTGTCCCTCGCGGGCCCCGAAGTCCCGGACCCCAGGCAGGACGCTGGCTCCCCCGATGACGTCACTGGCTGCAAGCGCTCGAGGACTTTCTGCCCCGTCCCCCTCCCGGGAGCGCTCGCTGCCCTGTCCTCTTCCCAGGGCCGGCTTCGCAGCGCAGTACCTCCTCCCGCAGAGGCTCGCAGTCCGGGATGAGCGCGGGCACCTCTCCGCCGTCGCCCTCGGGCATGATGTCCTGGCTGCTTGCACGGCCCCGGCCTGGGCCCGGGGCATGATAGGGTTAGGCGCTGAGGCTGCAGCGCTGCCCCGAGGGGCGTCCGCTCGGCTCGGCGGCCGCGGAGCACTGCGCCCAGCCGGAGCCTGAGCACCGCGGCGGCGTTGGCGGCCGCTGTACCCGGCGCCCCGCCCTCCGCTGACCCCGCCCCCACGGCACCAGTGGCGCCGCCGGCAGCGCCTGGCACCACGGGCACTGCCCCCGCCCCAGGGGTGCCCAGGCTGGGTGGCCAGACGCCTGGGTTCTGCTCCCGGCGCGGTCGCGCCTCCGACCTTGGGCGAGTCCTTGCTCTGTGGCGCCTGAGGTTCGAGGGCTGTAAGCCGGGAAAGGTGAATCTTGGGGCGGGAGATGGGGGTGGCGGTGACCGCCTTGTTCCAGGTCTGAAGGCTGAGTCCGAAAGGAAGTCCACCCAGACCTTACCCTGGAAACCTCTTTTCTTGGAAGAAGGGAGCAGTTACAGCCCAGAAGGGCGTCAGGAGCCTCTCTTGGCTGGATGGTGCACTGGGCTCCACTTAGGACAGGTGCTCTAGGTAGTAGGACACTGGGGACCTGGGCAGCATGACCTTGGGTCATTGCGCTCCATTCTGAAGCTCAGCTTTTTCATCTGAGAAATGGGGATGGAAAGGTGTTGGGTTCAGCTCTCAAGCACTCATCTGGTCATCTGGTGGGAGAGTGTCCTCTGCTCTGGGATGGACCTTTTGCCAGGTACATGAGAGACAGTCCTTTTCTTCATCCTTATGCTGTCGCGTCTGGGCTTTGGCCCAAACTAGTGATCCGTGGGTGGAACAGGAAGCTGCGGTGTTGGGTGGGTTATTTTGGGGGTGGGTGTGTATGTTTGTGCAAAGGGCAATTGGAATACTATTTGGTTAAACATCCCTTATTCTTTTTTCTTTTTTGAGACAGGGTTTCGTTTTGTAGTTCAGGTTGGCCCTGAGCTCACTATGTAGCCCAGGCAAGCCTCGAACTTTGCAATCCTCCTGCCTTTGCCTCCCGAGTGCTGGAATTACAGGTGTCAGCCACCACACCTGACACATCCTTTATTCATTTAAAGATGATGTACCTGAGTTGTAGAGAGAGGAAAGGGCTGGCACAGGGCTTCATCTATTATTTATTTGGCACAAATATTTATTGGGTATCTTCCATATGTAACTGCTGTGTTTCCCATTGGGAAGAGAAGGTAAGAATACAGAATGATAGGGAACCTCCATTTAAGGAAAACTAGATGCATCCAAAGGGAGACTAGATCCCATATTCTGGCCTTTACCCCAGACTTCCATGTTCTTTGTTTCTATGAGAAGCAAGAGCTGAGCTGATTCTTAAAGGCCCTAGGTCAAGTGCATATGAAGAGGAAGGGCACTTCAGGTGCAGGGAACCTCTGGGCAGATGCACAGCAGCTGTTGGACCAATTGAGCAGAGTTTGGGGAGCAGGAAGTTCATTTGGTATAACTGGGTACTAGATAGCTAATTCGAGGCTGGTCTCAGAGGGTCTGACTGTGCCCTCTAGAAGTTGATCGTGGAGGCCCGTGAGAAGGAGGCCCTTGAAGGGAGTCTCCAGGGGGTGGGGGGGTTGGAATGGTCAGCCACTGGGTGAAAAGAGCCTCCTGGGATTCCAACAGAGGCGTGGGAGCCTCACTTTGAGAAGATCACAGGACTGGTGATGACTCAGGAGTTTCTGATGCAGTTTTGGGAGATCAATATGTCTCGGCCCCCAAATCTCCAAAATCGCCTAGACCATCAGAGTCGGTGGGATAGGCCTGGTGCAGGATCCTACCCGTCTAATCTCACCCAAATCTCCAGGACTTCAGGTCTTCTAGGTTTCAGTTTTTCAGTATGCGTATGTGTGTGCTCTCTCATTCACGCAGCGCGAATCAAGATCTCAAACTCTCCCACCAGAGGTCCCCGCAGATCTGCAGGACGGCGGTAGAGGCAGGAGGGCATTTTTCAGCACCAGACGACGGACAGTACCCACATAGGCAGGAGTGGGAGGCCAGAGGAGGAGCCACCATTTGATCCTGCTGGGCCCAGCCTTCCACCAACACCAAGTCGCCTGGGGCTCCGCTCCCGGAATGGGTGAAACATGGGGATTGGGAAGGAAAGAGAACACAGAAAGGGACGGGTCCAGGCGACAAGGACTGAACAGTAGTGGACCGCTCCATTCCTTTGTGGCGTAGGTCCCACCAGTATCCTCGGATTTTGGATTCAAACCGGAGATCTCCCGGATAGCGTTTCTGGTGTAGTCGTGGCAGAGGGCGTCAAGTGTCTCATTGCACAGACGCGGAAATAATTTACAACACTCTCCTACCTATTGGCTGTTCCCGCTTCAAACTGGCAATCCCATTATCCAATCATAAAGCGATTCCATTTGTTCCGCCTATACCTCTCCCGGAAGTTGACTACTGCCGAATCTACTTTGTCGAGAGTTCTCCAGTAGCCAATTGGAAAGAGGGGCGAGGCGACCCGGGGCTGCCCAAGAGCCAATGACGGGTGGCGGAGGATGACGGTATGGATATGGCGGCCGCAATCGGCCTGTTCTTGTACGTGTCTGGCTGCCGGGTAACCTCTGTTCGTGCCCAGGGAGAAGAGCAGCTGTCTTATTAGTATTCGTACTCGCCAGGCAGCCCAACCGGCCCTCAGGGAGAACAAGCGTCGCGACCATGGCTTATCATTCGGGCTACGGAGCCCACGGTGCGTGGGGTATGGAGCGGGCGGAGTGCGTCCTGGCCAACTGGAAGAAAGTCGGCAGCCGCGGCCAGCTCACCCTGAGGGAGAGGGGCGGCTGTCATCGCTGCCCGGGGCGGGGGGTGTCACTTGTGGTTCCTGCTCCACGAGACTCCAACGTGTCCCGGACTTAGCCCTTTCTGGCCCATCCTGAGACGGGATGGTGATAGCGCAGATTCTGCAGGAGCGGACTTGCCTCCAGAACCTTCCTTTCCCTGTCAGGATCCTGGCAGGGTCCCCGGCGGCTACCCAGAATTTGCGGATATTTAGTGTTAACTTTCCTACCCTTGTCCACGCAGGAATGCCCTTCCCATTGTCTTCGATTACAGTAGTAAACTTCTGTTTTCTGCGGCTTTGTTCAGAGATCGCTCCCGTAGAGAGGTCCACAGAAATCCTAGATGAACAGCTCTCCTTTGCCTGCATATAGCAAAAGGATTTCTCGGAAATGATCTCGTCAAAGTTCTTTATGAATTAGCTGCTACTAGTCCAGCTTGGACTACTTTACTATTGCTTGGTGTGCCGAGGACCCATTCAGGCCAGGGGAAGGAAGAATCGGGACTCTTGCTTGGTATTTCTGTTACCTACTCTGGTACCTCCAAATGCACAGGTTCCAAGCACAGGATCCGAGCAGCTCCAGATCCCACTCCTCTCTTCGATGACACAAGCGGTGGTTATTCCATCCAGCCTGGGGGATACCCAGCCCCGGGAGTTGACGTGGCCTTCCAGTTGCTTGGCGACCCAATGGCCAGTGCAGCTATGGTCTATGGCAGTTCCATTGCATCCCATGGAAAGGACATGGTGAACAAGGAGGTGTGGCCTGCCCCAGGGATAGGGTGATAGGATTTCTGGGTAGGGCTGGGAGTTTATGTGATCCTCACAGCCCTCAGGGATGGAGCACACACAGGAGCACCCTGAAGCTCTGGTGTGGACCATCCACAGCCTTCTCTCTTCCTTCCCAGCTGCACCGTTTTGTGTCTGTGAACAAACTCAAGTATTTTTTTGCTGTGGACACAGCCTATGTGACCAAGAAACTAGGTCTCCTGGTCTTCCCCTACACACACCAGGTGAGCTACCCACTGAGTAAGCTAGTAGGCCTCCCTCATCCTCTCACAGTCTGTACCCTAGTGCTCAATCTTCTCTCGTCTTTTCTCTGCTCCTCCTGACTTGGCTGCTGCCTGCTGCCACTACCAGAACTGGGAAGTACAGTACAGTCGTGACGTGCCTCTGCCCCCACGGCAGGACCTCAACGCGCCTGACCTCTATATCCCCAGTGAGTCTCTGACCAGGGCAGGGCTGCAAGGGGACTTGTACCTGAGACATGAGGGAGAAATGAGAGGGTCAAGTGTTGTTCCTGGTGCTTTTGTGGTCAGTGCTAGATGCAGGTAGACTAGATTGGGTGACCTGTAAGGAGCTTCCTGAATGTGTCTCAGTGTCCCTACAACACTCTTTTTGAAACCCTCCTATGCGTTCATTTGAACCGTTTCTCTTTGCTGCCTGGAGCCACTTGCAACTGTAGAACTTTAGACTGGTTTTGGCACTTTTCAGTAAAAAAACAGAATAACAGCCTCTATCTCAGAGAATTGTGCAGATTCAGGGAGGTGACGTGTGTTTGGCATTGCACCTGGCACGTAGGAAGCACACGATAAATACTATCCCTATGACTTTTCTGAGGTCCGCTCCAACAGCTCCACTTCTAGGCAGTCTGCCCTGACCTCCTGGGCAGGTGATCACTCCCTTCTGGGGCCCAACTGCCTGTCTGCTTGGCACTAGTCAGTCGACCCACACTACGCTGTGGCTGGACGACTCTGAGCTCACTCCTCCATCCTGCTGTTTCCACAGGACCCAGAGGAATGTGCCAGGGCCCAGTCCCTAGAGGAGCTGCCAGGTGCCCCAAGAAAAAACATCCTTCTTTCACCCCATGAGCTTCTCATAGGCACTGTGTGAGGCTGGCATTGCATCCCAACTTCACATGGAAAAGCCAGGGCTCAGTGGAACTTCAGTATCTCTGAGGTGGCAGAGCTGATTTCCTGGCTGTAGACACTGTGCCCTCTGGTGGGCACATCAGTGTGGTGCCTTTGGGGGTAGAGGACTGATGAACTGAAGCCTGGTTCCCACTGGCTCCAAGATCTTAGAACTTCTCAAAAATTGGCTTGGAGTTCTGTGTGACTAGGGTGGCCAGAGCTAGAGATAGACCCAGTGGGCAGACTTAGGATTGGTGGCTGGGATGAGGTCATCTCCACGGCCTTGGACTCTTGGGCCAGTCTGGATTGCCCAGCAGACCTGCATTTTGTTCTGTAGTTTTCCCAGATATCAAGCTGCTCCCTGTCTAGGATGAGCAATGGCCTTGGCAATGGCCCTTGAAGCAGATTCTGAGACACAGCAGGAACCTGATGAGCTTCCTCGAACAGGGGCAGGGGCTGGTGGTTCCAGGAGAAGAGTCAGCTGGTGTTTACTCAGGGAGAGCACTGTCTGAGGAACAGCATCCCAGACAGGATGGGAACCCTATTGGGAAGCTCAGTGTGGAGGCTGGGCTGTGTAAGGGGGCAAGTATGGGGGCAGCCGTGGCATCATTGTTCTGAACATGTAGTGAGGAGACTCTGGAAGAGGAAGCCAGGCTGATGGCTTCCCTCTGACTCTTGGCAGCGATGGCCTTCATCACCTATGTGCTGCTGGCTGGCATGGCCCTGGGCATTCAGAAAAGGTTGGTTCCAGCTAACTCCCATCTCCCTACCTCCCGGGGGGGCAGAGGAGGGGGACTTGTGCCACATCTCAGCCTCTCCCCCTCACCCCTGCCACAGTGTGGCTAGTTCTGACCTCCCCCTTCCATGGCCACAGGTTTTCTCCAGAGGTGCTGGGCCTGTGTGCAAGCACAGCACTGGTGTGGATGGTGATAGAGGTGCTGGCTCTGCTCCTGGGCCTCTACCTAGCTACTGTGCACAGTGAACTAAGTACCTTCCACCTGCTTGCCTACAGTGGCTACAAATATGTGGGGTGAGCATAAATATGTGGGGTGAGATGGGAGGTCAAGGGGTTGGACTGGGCATGGGGGGTTGTAGGTACAGCTCTCCTCTCAGAGAGATCAGTTTCCCGCAGGCTTCCCAGGAGAGATGGGGGATTTAGGAAGGCACAGGGGAGAAGAGGGTCTTAGATCTAGGTCCTGGGGCTGAGCACTGGGCCTTGCAGATCTGTTTTGAATCTGGGTCCCTGTGTGAACAGTTCAGGAGTAGAGAGCCATAGTGAGGGAGGAATCTAGCTGGGCTCTGGACCTCTGATGGGCTGGGCCAATCCCAGCCCTGGGCCCTGCAGTCACTGGGCTCCCTTCTCCCCAGGATGATCTTCAGTGTGCTCACCGGGCTGCTCTTCGGCAGTGATGGGTACTATGTGGCCCTGGCCTGGACCTCTTCTGCGTTTATGTACTTCATTGTGAGTCCTGCGCTGCTCCTTTGCCTTCTCACCTGGGTCACATCTGGGGACAAGTCTCTTCCTGGCCCAGCCTTAGCATTCTTTCTTCCAGGTACGCTCTCTGAGGACAGCAGCCTTGAGCCCCGACAGCATGGGTGGTCCTGGCTCCCGGCAGCGGGTCCAGCTCTACCTGACTCTGGGAGCAGCAGCCTTTCAGCCCATCATCATATACTGGCTGACCTTCCACCTGGTCCGGTGACACCCTGACCCCAAATGGCACTGAGCTTTTCTTACATTGAAGATTTGGCTTCCTTCACTTGGTTTGACCCTTGTTCCTGGGACCCGGTGGGGAACACCTCTGGGTCTGCACTGGCCAAAGGCCCCGGCTCAGGGCTGTCTAGGAGTCAGCCAGGGAGAATTTCCTGGAGCTTTCGACCTTGGAAGGCTTCAGCAGACACAATGAGGAAAGTGAGGATGACAGGGTAGCCACCAAGGAGACTTTGGAGGCCTCTTACCCTATGGAGGGGTTCCCAGAGGGCCTCATGGCCCATGGGCCAGTCCTTCATCTCATCCCCCATCTCCTCTTCACATCTTTCAGGAACAGAACTGGGGCCCACATGTTTGCAGTAGTTTATTCATATTTTGTCACAAATGGCCGGGGAGGGGGTGCCGGACTCCTCCAGGCGACATAGAAAATAGGTCCAAGAGACAGGGTGGGCTGTGAATGGGGCAGGTGGATACAGGGGGCTGGAGAAAGCCTGGGGAGGGGAGAGGGCAGACTAGGGGTGGAGCTACCCCCTGCTGAGCCTGCTCATTCCCGGTGCGGGTACCCCCCCACCTGCAGGGGGAGCCTTAGGGTGGGGTTTGAGGGGGGTGGCCAAGAATTTCCAGGGTCAAGGTCTGCCTGGTGGCAGGGCCCAGTCCCACCCCCCAACAGACAAGGCCAGAAGTCCCACCCCTTCCAGGATTGACTGCCATGCCTGACTGCAGGCTGGCAGAGGAGCCCCTGCCCCTAATTAGAGCTCTTCCTGGCCCTAGTCTGGGGGGGGCTCTGAAGGCGGGGGGATGTCCCCGCAGCAGCAGTTTGGGGGATGGAGAGGCTGGGGGCACCAGTGCCCCCTCCCTCCCCAGGGCTGAGGCCTCTGTGGCCGAGGGGCAGGGCTAGGGGTGCACAGGCGTCCGGTCCATTCTGGGCTCGCTCCCTGGCCGGCTTCCCCCTTAGAAACTCACCAAGGTATAAACCATACTGTGGGAAGATGAGGCAGTGAACTCGAGTCCTGGGCAAGCCCGGCCACCCAACTGATGACATCTTGGGTTGCCCTCACTCCTCGGGGGCAAAGGACTAGAACTTTGGATTGACTGCCTAGGATGCGCCTTCCCAGAGTTTTGCCTGAGGGGGCAGGGCCTCACCTGTACAGGTAATAGAAGAAGGAGAGCAGGTAGAAGGCGAGTTTGCACCAGGACTCCTTCTGGCAGTAGTTGAGGATGTCAGCATTCATGATGGAGACTGCGTCATACATGACCTCAGAGCCATCCGCAGGACGGTGGAAGTACCTGGGGCACACAGAGGCCTGAGTGCCCACTAGCTATCAAGGCTACCACCCCATGCTGCTGAGGCCCCATCTTATCTTCCCTCTTGGTGGCTGCTGCCCTCACCTCCAGAGGTGGTAGAAGAGGAGGGGGATGTTGAGGCCCAAGGTCACCCACTCTGCTGCACACAGAAACATCAGACAGAAGAGGCCGTGGATGGAGTACTCCGGGACCACCAGCTGCAGAAGTGAGTGTGAGGTCAGCATCCTGTGCCAGAACAGACCCAAGCTTTGAGAGCACAGAGGGAAACTGGAGACTGGGAGGTGCCAACCCACCAGGAACCCATTACCCAAGGCCCACTGGCCTTCCACTCCCTCCCGGGAGGCAGAGTAAATCAGAGAGGCCCAGAGGGAGGTCCATCCAGCTCTGGGCCACCCAACGTGGAGGAAGCACTTGATTAGGAGCCTCCTGGCCCCATCCCTGACACCGACCTTTCTCAGCAGGCAGCAGATGCGTTCAATGTTTTTTAAACGTTCACGCTGTAGGGGAAGAAAAAGGCCCCATGGAGGCAGAGGAGCTGGCCTGCAGACCCTCCCCCACTTCCCCACACGTAGCCACCAGGGGGCGCCAGAGCTGCCCCTACGTCTTCGCGGCTGCTCTCGATGGCGTCCCCATGGCAACCGTCACCATGGAGGGCCCTTCACCCGCGTCTCCATGGCAACGGCCCAGAGCCTGGCAACTGCCGCCCTGCCAGGAGGAACCTGAGCCCAAAACCCGCGCCAGGTGTTTGCTGGGGGTGGGGACAAAGGAGAAGGGGCAAAGGACACTGGATCCCCATATCACACCCTCACCTACCCAACTTCCACTCCCACCCACCACCCAAGACAGATGGAAAGACAGACGGACGGACACACCTCGGCACAGCACATGTATCACTTACAGCCCGCGCTGGGTTCCCCTGGTCGATGGGGTTCTTGAAGTCAGTCCGCAGCTCGTCAAAGGCTATGATCTGAGAGAGGGGCGTGTGCTCGTCAGGGTTGGGGCAGCAGCTGAGGCCTCCCGTGGGGTAGGAATTTAGACAGGGGGATTGGGTCAGATGGCGCTTGTGGGAAAGTGGAGAAACTGAGGCCCAGGGAAGAATAGGACCTGGTCCAAGGTCACACAACAGTTCGGCACAGCATCCTAATGTTCAGATCTGGCCTATTTCCACTATATTCCCAAAAATCTCCAAACATGCTCTCTTTTCTGCTGGGTCCTGTGGGCTGGGATGCAGCTCTTGTCTGAGAAGAGCCCTAGGTTTGGGGGGAAGGAGAACTCAGAATTGCACTGGAGGTGATCAAGGTTGTGGGGTATCAGCAGGATGGGGGGCTGGTGGTTCAGGCTGACGCTGAGTAGGCGTTTGGTGAACAAATGGGAGAAAAGCAGTCCAGGCAGCAGGAATAGCAGATACAAAGGCACAGAGGATGGCAAGAATATTCAAGAAGCTGCAGGTTCATGAGCCTGAGGTAGAAGTGAGGAGCGTGGAAAGGAGGGAATGTTACAAAATGAGGCTGGAGAGGTCAGTACAGCCAGCCAGGCATAGGTGTCCAGCCCAGGAGTTCGGTCTTTAACACAAGAATAATGAGCTATTAAGGGCCACAAAGAAGCAGAATGGGGAAGTCAGACTGATGTCCTAGGACTAGCAGTGGTACAAGTGGGCTCCGCCAAGATGTCCAACCAGGTTTATGTTTACTCACTGAGCATGGCTAAGAATCTAATGCCTTAAATGCTATATATTTTTCTTTTCTTTTTTTTTGCTAGTATTATTTTCATTTGTATTTTGCAGAGCAGGAAGCTGAGACAACAGTGTTTTGTTGTCTAGTTGCCACACTAGTTAGTGTTAAGTCAGGATTCTAACTCAGTCTGACTACAGGGTTAAAATACTAACCGTTTTCTTTTACTCAGGCTAGACCACTGAGGGGGGCTCAGGTTGGAGGGTCTGAGCAAGGGTAGTGGCGGTCTGAGTGGGCAGAGTGGCAGTGGAGGTGGAGAGGTGTGGATGAATTCCAGAACTCTCTAGGAGCCAATTCCAAAGGTTTGTACAGTGAAGTAAGGCAGAGAGGTCTAAGGTTTCTTCTGTTGGGGTGTCTGGCAGATGGTAGTGGTAGTACCCACAGTGGCAGGGAACTTCTGGAGGAGCAGGTGTGGCAGGGACCTGAGAGGAGCTGGCAGGTGACCTGGAGGAGGTGGGGCCGACAGGGAAACCTGCCAAGGTCCCCTCTCCTCAGCATCACCCCTAAGAACAGCAGCAGGCCCACCACCCCCAAGCATCCCAGATCCCAGACGGCTGAGAGGGAAAGAACATGGGCTTCCTGGAGGGAGCTGGAGCCATCTGGGCCCCCTCCCCCAACTCCTCATTGACTCTGGGCAGGCGCCCCACTTGACAGGCACAGCAATAGGGTCCAGTGGGGAGCGGAAGGGTGCCGTCTGTCTGGCCCTGAGCTGGCACCACCAGCAGGCCGCGGGTGTTGCACCTCCCACCCCCTAGGCTGCCTGGCGCTGACTCAGCCCCCTGGAACAAACAATCCCCCACGATGACAGCTGACAAGCATCACTCACCACCAGGGTTGCCTAGCGACTAGTGGGACCTCGGCTCAGGTTGGGCTAGGATCTGGAGTCTTGGCCTGGAAGATTCTAGTTTATACCAGCTTTAGAATGAAGACCACACCTCCTCTCCCCTGCCCTCTTAGTAGACTTTACTCCGGTCACTGATGTCTACAAGCCTACTCTTAACCATGAGAAAACCAACTCTCAGGATAAATGACTTGCTGAGATCATTGGTTGTGCAAACACTGTGCCTCACACATAGTAGGTGCTCTGTGCATATCTGTTGAATGAATAAAGGTGTTACTTCAAAAGTTGGGCCCTGCTTTCAGCCTGGGCAACCCCATGGGCAAAGTCTGGTTCTTATGCATCCTTTATTCCCTCAAACCCTGTAGCTCTGGGAATCTCAAGGATATAGACCCCCTTAGGAGGTTTGGGGGTGACTCCTGGCTGGGAAGGAGCCTGAAAGGGGGCATTCTGAATTCCAGGTTAGCCTTATGATCCCCAACCTGTGGTCCCCAGTTGGTTTGGCTCCTTAAGACTCAAGCCTTCCTGCCACTACCCGCAGTACTGTCTGAGTCCCCGGGAGTGGGACAGAAAGCTCAGAGAGATCAAGATAGACCTAAGGGAATGGAAAGAGGGAAAGAGAAATAGAGCAAGGAGGAGAGAAAAAAATAGCAACTGAGACACTTAGAGAGTTAGAGGCACAAAGGCAGAAAACCACAGGGTGGAGATGGGGTTGTGCTTTAGGAGGGCCTATGGAGGCTCCCTTGTATGGTAGGGGTACGGCAGTCAATGAGACCCCAATGTAAAGGAGGAAGGCATTGAGGATGGCAAAGAGGGATGGGGGAAGAGTACAGAGGAAGCATGGAGCAGGTGGAAGGTCCCAGGAAAAGAAAGGGGAAATGGGGAGAGCAGGAAGACAGTGGAGCAATGGAAGGGAGGAAGGAAGAGGTATGGGAGAGATCCTGGAGAGAGG
>PVIC010016007.1:0-34491 GCA_004025085.1 Thryonomys swinderianus | reverse complement strand
CCCATGTTTTTTTTTTTTTTTTTTTTGAGACAGGGTCTCGCTTTGCAGTTCAAGCTGACCCTGAGCTCACTAGGGTGCCCAGGCAAGCAGCCGAGAACTCAGCAATCCTCCTGTCTCTGCCTCCCGAGTGCTAGGATTACAGGCGTGAGCCACCACGCCCGGCACTGTGGTATGTGGTATTGATTGTTAGTGGGCATGAGTCTCCACACCCAGCATTATATGTGGTTACCGGGGATCGAACTCAGGACCTTGCGCTTGCGAAGCAGGCGCTGGAACCACTGAGCTAACCTTCCGGCCAACCTCAGTTTCTTTTAATAAAAAGAAAGCATCAGAGCTATAAACAAAGGCTCGTTGATTCAATCTGGGACCGAAGACTACCTAGAGACTTTTGCAGATCTTGTGTCAGCCTGCACTGTGGGATGGCCAGAGCAGGTTTGCTCCACTTGGGTGTTAGACTGTGATATTTATAGTTCCTGGCCAGGTAGACCTGTCCAGCTATACTAGGGACTTGCTGTCCAACTTACTCAAAAAGAGAAGTGTCCAGAATGTCACAAGGCTTTAAAAGGCCTTTGGAAACAATCAATTCAATTTGAAGTGATTTGATAACTTGATTATATAATTTGGAATTATTACCTAATATGTACCAGCAAAACCATAAGATGGGTAATGTGAATTTGAACTCCAGGCTGCCACATTTTAGTTGTTTGGTGCTACAGTTATTTTTTGCCCACAGTGGAGTCTGTACACTTGGGTCCTCAGAAAACTTTTCTTACGGCCCGCCTGAGTACAGGAGTGTTTGGACTTAGCCCACCATCACACAGGAATGGCTTTTTTCAGAGGGCTAAGCGCTGATGTATTTTTCCTTTGTAAACAGCTGTCTACTTACCAACTTCTCTCAAGTCTCCTAGCATTTATTTGGAATGATTAATAGGTACCTGTTGTGACATCTACATACATACGAACTCTGCAGGAGTAGCATTGAAAGAGAGGACGTGCCTGGTTTTATAATTTTGTGTGTGAACTAAATGCTCTTCTTTTGTAGGATTTTTCTAAATCACTTGTGTGATTTAAAATAGCTGACCCCAGTGTTATTACCGGAAAGGTGGAAATGTGGGGTTTTCTCCGTCCTGTGCCGGTGACCTGATGAGCAGGACCATTGCCAGGTGGTATGGATGTCTGCACAGGTACGGCCGGACCCCTGCACAGCCCGCTCTAGGTGTGGGGCCCTGGACAGCACCTCCCTCCCTGACCCCTGCCTCACCCTAAACCAATTTTACGCTTGTCTTTAACTTTGATTAAGTAGAACTGGAGAAGCTCAGCATCGGCACCCGTAAACTCCTGTGTGGCAGCGTAGCACCTGCTCTGTCGGAGCTGTGGGTTTCTTGAATCATTTCCGTGTCTGAGGCCAGTGTGCCAGGGACGGAGCCCTCCAGGAAGGCAGTGGGGGGACCCGGCCCTGAAAGGAGGTGGATGTTTCTCTGCCTGCTCACGGCCCAGGGCTGTCCCGGGGCTGAGGCTGGGCCGGTGGCTAAAGCTGCGCTTCTGACACAGCTTGGGCTTTGGCTCGAGCTCGCGCCGCTTTGGCTTCACGGGGAGGCGTTGAGGAGGGTTCTCCTTGGCCGTTTCAACTGTTGTGATCTGAGTGGTGCGCCGTGAACGCACTGTGTAAAGGAAGCATTAGCTGCCTGCAGCTGCTGGCCTCAGCAGGCTCAGGAGCCTGGCCCGGCACACTGCGCGCTTGCGGAAGGCACGGCACCCCTGTATCTGAGGCCTTGAATGCATTTGCCTTTGAAAGATTCCGTTTTGGAGGCCTCGTTTGTCTGGCCCAGGTACCTCTGTGGCTGTGCCCGCCCTAAGGCGGACTCGCCCACTGTAACGGGGTCCTGAGTAACTGCTGGGAGGGGCGGCGCATTGGCCGAGTGCACGCAGACCTTGGGGGTCTGAGGCGATGAGTGCACTGCTGGCACTTGCTTCCTCTGTGCTCCGCTCCTGTAGCGTGGGGGCGGGTACTCACTGCCGGCTGGTCCTGAGGTGAAGCACGTTCACTGCAGCCCTAGAGGCCCGAGGTGAACTGGGCACCGCACATGTGTACCCCGCCCCAGCCCCAAGGAGCAGCAGCTTATGACACCCAGAGAACAGGCTGAAGAGGCTCACAGGAGGGCACGGTGGGCCGGACTGCACACCTGGCAGAAGGATCTGCCAGGCGGAGCCCCTGGTGCCATCAGTGAGTACAAAGAAAGCAGACTGAGCTGGGCTGGACGCAGGCTGGGGACTGAAGGTTGGCTCAGCCCCCTTGCACCTGAGGACTGCCACCTGAGCCCTTTTGGCCTCTGCCTCCCTGTCACAGTGGGCACAGAGGTGCTGAGCAACTGCCCAGCCTGATCTTGGGCCAGTCTGGTGTCCTGGGAGACAAGATGACCTGGGGGAGAAAGGACAGCCAGCAGTGCCGGGCCCAAGATTCGAAAGCAGCGAGGGTTACTCCCACGTGACTCTTCTCATTGAGCTGGAGAAGAGGGCGTTTCGCTGGGGAGAGTTAGACTGAGCACGGAGTGCGGCCTCCCGCTGGGGTCTGCGTTGTCCCACAGCACAGCGACTAGCACAGGGCAGTCTGACAGCAGGAGCGATGCATGGCCAGGCCAGAGGACGTGGCCCTCGGCGGCGGGACCCAGGCCTAGCAAGTACGGCTTCCAAGAGGGGTGCAGTGGGTGTGGTCCGTGGATGCTGACAGTCACTGGGGGACAAGCAGGGCCTCTGCCTGCTGGAGTCCAAGACTGCAGATCCTAGAAAGGAGTGCTCATTCAAAAACATAGAGTTTTTTTCATGTGTTTTTCTTTTCCTTCATTGGATTTTGGGGGTTTGGGGTTTTCCTCCTTTTTTCTTTCACTCGTTTTTCTTTTTTCTTTCACTCGTTTTTCTTTTTTCTTTATTTTGCTTATTCTTTCTTTTTTCTTTTGTTACTTTGATCTTACTAATTATCTTTTATCTCTTAATAGGACCCTTTTGTTCACCTTTCTCTCCATCTTCCATTGATTTCTCAAATTTTACTTTCTGAATTCTCCTGTTTCCTTCCCCTGATCTTTACTAGTCTGATTGTTAAACTTTATTAATCTTTAGGTAGCAAACTCTATACTATTACTGTTGAATTCTTTTCTATTGTTAGTGGAAGTTTAGTTGTATTTAGTAAACATTTACTATATGTCGATATTTGGTTTGTCTTAGTATTTATATATAACTAGATTTTCACGGTTCGGTGGTATAATGCTGGTTTTTAGGGTTTGTTAGTATTGCTTGTCTTTGACACTATTGCTTTGTTTTGATTTTAGTTTTTTGAGACAACTTCTTGCTTTTAGTTCAGACTGGACTTGAACTCACTATGTAATCCAGGTTAGCCTCCAACTCAAGACAGTCCTCTTGCCTCTGCTTCCCGAGTGCTGGGATTACAGGCATGAGACACCACCCCTGGTTTTTCTGTTTTTTGTTTTTTGAGACAGGGTCTCACTTTGTAGTTCAGGCTGACCCTGAGCTCACTATGTAGCCCAGGCAAGCCTCAAATTCACAGCAATCCTCCTGCCTCTGCCTCTCGAGTGCTGGGATGACAGGTGTGAGCCACCATACCCGGCATTGTGTGTGGTACTGATTGCAGGCAGGCATGAGTCACCACATCTGGTATTATAGGTGGCTACCGGGTTCGAACTCCGGGTCTTGCACTTGCAAGGCAGATGCCAGAACCACTGAGCTAAATCCCTGGCCCACACCTGGCTTTTGACACTATTGCTGATTTGGTTCCTATTAATGGGTGGCACAGTTGTTGCTATTAATTGGTTTTCTCTGTGTGGGAGTGTCCTGATTGATTGTGTCCTTAGCAGTCCTGAAGAACCACCCTGAGGCAGTTACATTGCAGCTCCCCTTCCTGATTGCAGAGACCCTGGCATCCTGGAACCAGTGCAAAGGCCTGTGCTTATCCATGGCGGGAGCACATGGATACAAAGCAGACACTGACTGAAGATCTCTTCATATGAGCAGTGAAGTCTTTCCACCATAATCAGCTCACAAACTCAGCACAAAACAAAACAAACAAAAAAACAAGAATAGAAACCTGAGAAGACAAGGCTCCAGAATGACTCCAGAAACTCCCAGCTTCCCTAAAGCTGATCAATGGGATGTCAAAGGGGGAGCTCTAAAAGCCACACCGCTGATTTATTGGAAATGATAAAAGATGAGATTTTTAATAAGGTCAGTCCCAGCACCCAGGAGGCAGAGGCAGGAGGATTGCTGAGTTTGAGACTTGCCTGGGCTACATATTGAGCTCAGGGCCAGCTTGAACTACAAAGTGAGACCATGTCTAAAAAAAAAAAAGGTTAGTTGTTTGGCAAGACTAAGTGAACATAATTGGCATGATAAGCAAAACAAGCAGCAAGTAAGTAATAGTAACACTAATAAAAAGCTAGCAGAGTTCAGTGAGGTCATTCAAAATATAAATGATCTCTTTAGCAAAGATTTAGATTTCATGAAAAGGTACCAACCAGAAATCCGGGAGATTAAAAATTCTATTGAAAGGGGGCCGGAGATTTAGCTCAGTGGTTCCAGTGCCTGCCTCGCAAGTGCAAGGTCATGAGTTCAGTCCCCAGTAACCACATACAGTGCTGGGCGTGGTGGCTCACGCCTGTCATGCCAGCACTCGGGAGGCAGAGACAGGAGGATTGCTGAGTTCAAGGCTTGCCTGGGCTACATAGTGAGCTCAGGGCCAGCCTGAACTGCAAAGTGAGACCCTGTTTAAAAAAAAAAAAAAATTCTATTGGAAGGGTAGAAATGGCCAGCATGAAGACAGTATCAAAACACAAAGATAGTGTTGATGTTGGTGACCAGTTATTCAAAGATACCTCAAAAGCAAGAGAACATTAAAAAATGGATCCAACAGTCACAAGATGATCAAAGATCGATTGGAACTCAGTGGAAAATCAGAAGACAGCACAAATGGCATTTTTTTATAACCTATTTTCAGAAGCAGTCATAGAAACGTTTCCAAGACAGGAAAGAATGTAGCATGCAGACTATTGAAATATAGAGATCTCCAAAGCCCCAAACAGCCATGATCAGAAAAGAACCTGTCCCTGACTCATCATAGTCAAAATCTCAGAAGTCCAACACAGGGACGGAATCAAGGCAAACCCCTTAGAACTACAGTGGACTTCTCACCATAAACCTTCAACCTGGGGGAGCTCCAAGTGAAGTGTTTGAAACCCCGGAAATAAAGTTACCAACCCAGACCAAAGTAACCTGCAGAACTGTCTCTCGTAATTGTCGGAGAAGGGCCAGAGATTTAGCTCAGTGGCAAGCACAAGATCCCTTGTTCAGGCCTCAGTAACCTCATACAACAGTACCGAGCATGGTGACTCCTACCCACCAGCAATCAGTACCAAACTACAGTGCCGGGCGTGGTGCCTCACACCTGTCATCCCAGCACTCGGGAGGCAGAGGCAGGAGGATTGCTGAGTTCCAGACTTGCCTTGGGCTACATAGTGAGCTCAGGGCCAGCCTGAACTACAAAGCGAGACTCTGTCTCCAAAAAAAAAAAAAAATTGTTGGAGAAGTAAGTTCCTTCCATAAGAAAGACCACCTTAAGAAATTCATGACCATTGCACTAGCAACTCCAAAAAGTTCTCAGGGTTTCCTAGAAAGAGTCAAGCTAACAATGCCAGAAGGTCCAGTAGAAGGAATATACCTGGCAGGGTGAGCAGTTGAGCGGAAGGGGGAAAAAAAGAAATCAGCAACAGGAAAACAGTGCAAAGACAGGAAGTAGCTTGAGGGTTGGGGAATTAAGTCTCCTTGTATAGAATGCAGAAGTTTTTTTGTTTGTTATTACTTTCTGCCCTGTTGGGGTTGAATCCCACTAAATTATGGAGTCTTGCTGAGTTGCTCAGGCTGGGCTTGAATTTAAGAACCTCTGGTCAGCATCTCAGAGTGCTGGCATTTTGTGCCCTGCCATAGTGAAAAATGAGAGTGTATGCACAGGGTGAGGCTGGGGGTGTTGCCTGAATGAATGACAGTCACAGGAAACGTCTTAGAGTTTCTGTGCTTGTGTTTTTAGTGTAAGAATATGTTCAGTTGAGAGATGTTTTATGCCAAATAGAGAAAAATCATTTTATGTGCTTGGATAAAATTTTTCTTGACCTACAACTTTCATCTTTCAGAGTGTAGTTAGCCAATCTCTGTGTGAATCCTATGTACTGCGTGTGTTTGAGTTTGAACCATGGGTGGCCGTGAGACTTGTTTACGTAGGACTGTGCTGCATAGAGCCTACGCTTTGTACATTAATGCCTCTATTCACAAACAGAAGCTTTGTGTCTAGAATCAGGACAGGGTACCACTGCATCTAGAATATGACTCCTAAAAAGTCAGATGACACCCCAAGTTCCAGCCTGTTGAGCCCCAAACAGATGAAAAGTACTGGGACAAAATTTTTGCTTCAAAATGTGTGATAGACTTGAAGATCAGAGTGGTTGAGAAACAAAGTCACATTCTGAAGCTGTAGGATTAGCACTTCAGCTCGCTGGTCTTGGGAGCACATGAGTCACCTGTCAGAGCACATCTCAGGGGTTTCTGGGGCTAACAGGCTATTTCAGGCAGTAATTTTTTTCCACATCTTGTTTTTATCAATGTATATTGGTTATGCAGAATAGTGAGCTTTACTTGGCAGGTTCATATGGTCAGGCATATAACATACTTTAATCATTTTACCCACACATCCTGACCTCACCCTATTTGGTTTCTTTTGGGGGATTCTTTGAATATAATGTGTTTTGTTCATATCCATCCCCCATTTTCCATCCTCCCTTTTCCTTTTTTCTTGTGTAGTGGTCTCCCTTCCTTCATATTTTTCATATCAGTCTTCCCAAAGATCAGAAAGGATCCCTCAGGAAATAATTTTTAGACCATGCCTGGAGATTTCTGTTCAGACTTGTGTGGCTGCTGAAATTTCTGCTGGTTCTGACGTTTAGTAGCTGCGTCTGAGTCACCCATGTTACTCCTACTTTGTTTCTGAGGTCCGTGGAAGGTTGGCAGGGTGACTGCAGAGTGAAGAGCCCGGTGTCTTGTGAGAGGGCAGGGTTGCCAAGGCACGGCAGAGTCCACGGCGCTGGCCGCTGCTCCTGCCTGTTCTCAGGCGGCACCTTCCTAAGGATTGGTGCCTTTCCAGAGCCCCGCCGCACCTTGTCCTGATGCCTCTGGTCCGTGGTGCTGTGTGCAGAGCTGCTGTCCCTCTGCAGCCTCCTGCGGCTCACCCACTTGTCCCCTGATTCGGAGCTGGCATGGCCCTGCCTGCATTTCTGAAGATTATCCTGGGGTCTCCATGGCAGGGCCCAAGCTGACTCTCACCGGCCCCATACTGACCCGCACTCCAGGCCCTGCGGCCTGCAGCCCACGACAGGGTGGCCTGAGCTGGGCACGATCCCTGATTCTCAGGCCCGGGATCACCTGGTCCCATAACAGACAGACCCGGTTGGCTGCAGAGGACAAATGGAGAGGCGGGCAGAGTGTGCCCCATCTAGCCAGCTTCCCAAGGAAACCTGGGCTGTGCCAAAGCCGAGGAGTTGTGCCCCTCAGCCGCGTGGTGCTGTCAGTCGCTGGTGCGAAGCCGTTAGTTGTTAGTGTGCCGCACGTCCAGAGACCCGGGAAGACCCTTCTCTCCACCCGCCAGGTTCTTGGGAGGGGCCAATGCCATGGAGGAGGTGGGCGCAGCTGTCTGTTTACACGGCAGAAGCCACCTTCTGACCAGACCTCCTGATGCCAGGCGCTGTGCTGTCTGACAGAAAGGTCTGCCCCGGTCCATCGCTGTAGGAGACACATTGCCATTAACGCCCCTCAAAATCCTGTGGAGCACCCACTTCCTGCCACAGCTCTGGAGTCCCCTTTCATGTCTGAGGTGTGGAAATGTGACAGTGGTGCCACCTTAGTGACCAGGGCTGGCCCTGTGTGACCTCTGGCGACTTCCAGAGTGAGGATGATGGCAGACGGGCAGATGGTCCTGGGAAGGACTTCTGCAGCCTCCACCTCGCCACGCCTGCTGGGAATGTCATCACGAAAGGTTAAAAATGGTGGATGAAGCAGCTTTAATAAGTCTAAAGCTTCCCTGAGAGCCACTCACTTTAGTTCTTTAGTTTTGCTCTCTATTATATAAGTGTGTGTAATAAGAAAACTCTTTGTGCCTCTATTAGAAAATGTAACTGAGGGGCCAGAGATTTAGCTCAGTGGTTCTGGCACCTGCCTAGGAAGCACAAGGTCCCTGGTTCAATCCCAATAACCACATATAATACCGGGCATGGTGACTCATGCCCATCAGCAATCAGTACCACACATCACAGTGCCAGGCATGGTGGCTCACGCCTGTCATCCCAGTACTTGGGAGGCAGAGAAAGGAGGATTGCCGAGTTCGAGGCTTGCCTGGGCTACATAGTGAGCTCAGGGCCAGCCTGACCTACAAAGCAAGACCCTGTGTCAAAAGGAAAAGAAAAAAAAGGAACTGAAAGTGTATGATTAAAGACAACCAGGTGTGGTGGCACATGCCTGTATCCCAGTTTCTCAGGAGGCGGACACAGGAGGTGTGTAAGTTCGAGGCCAGCCTGAACCATTCAGTGAGGGCCTGTCCTGGGAAGGGTTGAGGGTGTAGCTCAGTGGTCAGGCAGTTGCCCACACATGTGAGGCCCTGTCTTCAGTTCACAGCACTGTGCCCTCAGGAAACAGAAAACTTATAGCCAGGTGTGTGTTGCCTGCCGTGTCTTGCTGTGTTGCGGTGCTGGGGTGGAGCCAGGCCCAGGGCCTCGCTGTCCACGGTGTCAGGGCTGTGTGCAGCCCGGGCCGCTGTCATTGTGGGACACCTGGGGAAACTCCGGCCCTTGCCAGTTCTGTCGTGCACAGTCTTCGCAGCAGATTAGGCGTTGGGGACGAGAAGCCTTCCGGGCGAGCCCCGTGAGACCTCACGTAGAAGGGGTGGGTTAGTTTTGCATGGCGTTAGGAGGGCTGTGACCCGCACCACACTGATGTTACCCGGTGTAGCACCCCGATCTTTGAGAAGGAGAGAGCCGGACAGCGTGTGGCAGCTCAGCGGGTGGGAGTCTGTGGGAATCTGGCAGATTTCCGCCGAGCAGGAAGTCTGGAGCATGGCTGTGACCAGCTTCCCGCTGGCGCGCGAGGAAGGGGTCTGCACGTGGTGGTCGGTGCTCTGTGCAGGCTAGGACCACATCCCACGTGCCCTCTGAGCCACTTCAGTGGCTTTGCCCGTGGTGGCTGCTGCTGAATTGGACTCACTGCTGTGCAGAGGCCAAAGAGTGGGGCTTGGGGAGGAAACGGGACACGGGGGACGGAAGAGGAGTGGACCACAATGGGACCAAGGCATGCGAAGCCCCCATGTCCTCCCTTGGTACCGTGCTGAGTGTGAGCCTGACACTGGTCTCTGAAGCATGTGCTGTGGCGGGGTCTTGGCATGTTCCTCTCTTCTTTCTTCTTCCATGAGAAGGCAGTGCATGTCTGTAGCCAGTAGTTCTGGTGCCACCTAGCCGTCTCCCACCAGGTCCTAGGCTCCCCTTTCTGGGGAGGCCATGAGTGTCGCCATTTGTGTGTGGTTTGAAGCGGGGGCTCCTACTTCTCCCTTTGTATGAGAAGACCACTGTCTCGGCCCCCTCTCTGCCTAGCACACTCCTGGAACTGATCTACATCTGTGTGACAAACCAGTTGGCCATAATCAGATGGTTATTTCTGGACTCTCAAGTCTTGTTCCACGGGTCTCTGTGTCTGTCTTTATTCCAGTACTTCACTATTTAAATCACTGTAGTTTTAAAATGAGTTTAGAAATTAAGAAATGTGGGTCTTCCATCTTTGGATTTTTTCAGTACGGGGCTCCTGGTGACTGTGTGTGGGTCTGAGACCTGAGCCTGGGGTGGGGACTGCTTGGAACTTGCAGGTTACTTTGCATAGTGCTGACCTCTGCACAGTATTAACTCTTCTTGGCTGCGAACATGGCAGCCTTTCTCTCCTCTTAGGTCGTCTTTAACTGCTTACAGTAATGTTTTACAACTGCAAGTTTTTACCTTGTTGGTAAAAACTGACTAGGTATTTTTGTGCTGTCTAGAAGGTCGCCAGCAAATCCCTGGTTTCTGAGTGCAGCTGTGGGCTTCGCCTCATTTGGCAGGAAGCAGAGTCCAGGTAACTGCCACAATTTTAAGCACAAATTGAAGCGGTTGTTGGGAAGAGGTGAAAGAATCAGCTACCAAGAGAAGCAGCTGGGCCAGTTTTTGCAGCGGCAGAGACTTGCGGAGGGCAGGTGGGCCTCTGGGCACTCATGGGAGCTCACGACCGTGGATCCCACAGCCCCCACATGGTCTGTGACACTTTGCACCCGTTTCTCTGGATTGTGCTGATGGCAGGTTCCACGGTTGCTCTCCCTCCTGACCGTGTTGGTCCCCAGCCAGTGTCCAGCTGTCTGGTCTCTGACGTGGAGGGGGAGCCCCTGCATCCCTCACCCACACCAAGGCGTGGTCTAGTCGCGATGCCCAGGGTGGCCCTGTACGTGGGAGTTCACAGTAGAGTTTGTTTCTGCAGAGGTGAAAGCACCGCACTCCAAGTTACTGTTTTCAGATTGAACAGCAGTCGATTTGGTTTCAGTGGGGTTTCCTTGCTTTGTATGAAATGGTGATGGCCATGAGCCTGTCCCTGGTGCCCCTCGGCAGGCCACTAGTTCAGAAGGGGAACGAGAACATCAGACATGTAAACAAGCTGGTGCCGCATGAGCACAGCCCCCCCCCCCCCAGCCCTGCTGAGTGGGCGGCTTTCCCCTTGCTTTTGCTGTTTCCCTGGAAGTGTCAGCTGGAAATTGCCACAGGCCAGAGTTCTCCTCCTCCTGTGGGCTGTTCAGCTTGCCCTTTGTGGCCAGGCACCCCTCCCGTGACAAGCAGGCCACGCCAGTGTTGTCTCCTGTCTCAGGGTGGTAGCAGAGGGTGGCCTGGGCCCTTTGTAGTAGCAGGATTGGGTCTTGGAGGCCTGCTCCATTCAAGCTCCTTACACCAGGGTGTGTGCAGCCTGTTGTCTGAGAGTGTCCTGTTGATGTTAAAACAGACATGGCAGAGTAGAATACAAAATGTATGAATTTTGAGGGTAAACGAGTCCTTATGAGCTTTGCATCTTCCGGTCATTCTAAGCAGATCCTCTGGCCTCAGGAGGCCTGTGACTGGAAAGACCTGCTGCGTTTGGCTACTGATGCCCAGGGTAGTCAGTGGCCACCCTGGGAGGCCTGAGTGCTTGTGCAGTCCTGGGACCGGAGCAAACTGCAGCCCTTGCCCGGTAAAAGGCTTACCCCAATGCCTGAGGAAACAGAGGAGTGGAGTTCTTTATAACTGAGGCTTTAAAACTGTTTTCACCACTGGGACCGGAGATTTAGCTCAGTGGCTCTAGCACCTGCCTAGCAAGTACAACGTTCCTGGTTTGATCCTGGTAACCACATACAACAAAATCAGGTGCGGTGACCCACACCCACGAGCAGTCAGTACCACACACCACAGAGCAGGGCGTGATGGCTCACACCTGTCATCCCAGCATTTGAGAGCAGAGGCAGGAGGATTGCTGAGTTCCAGGGTTGCCTGGGCTACACTGTGAGCTCAGGGCCTGCCTGAACTACAAAGTGAGACCTTGTCTCAAAACAAAAAAAAAACAAAAAAAATATATATATAATTATATATATATAAACATATATATAATTATATATATAAACATATATACATAATTATGTATACTATATACATAAAATTATATATAATGAATATTTTACTTCTAATCAAAACACATTTTCTTTTCATCTTCACTGGTAGTCCGTGAGGTATTGCTATTCCACCATGTGGCCACTAGGGGGAGTACAGGTATCTTTGTGTTTTGGGGTAAATGAAGGCATAAAATTTTTTTTGTTGAACTAATTTAGCACAACTTCAAATAAGTAAATGTCAGGTAATGAAGTTTTAAGTAATTCCTTTCAATTTCTTAAAAATTCCTCTAGCTTCATTCTGTATGCTTAAGGGATTAGTAGTAGAAAAATAGAAATGAAAAAGGTTTGTATTTTACTTAGTGTCATTGGTGGGATCTGAGTAAGAGTCTGATAACCCCGGCTGACTTTGTGGTCTGGTAGACAGTTTTGAAAGACTCATGACTTAAAAAAGACAACTTCCAGCTCCCCTTTAAAAAAATATCATTGAAGATGCTTATAAAGTAAAAAGGCTTTCCCAGCGTTCAGCCTCTTACTTTCTTTTTTTTCCTTTTTTCTGAGACAGGCTCTCGCTTTGTAGTTCAGGCTGGCCCTGAGCCCTCGAACTCGCAGCAGTCCCCCGCCTCTGCCTCTCAAGTGCTGAGATTACAGGTGTGAGCCACCACACCTGGCCTCTTACTTTCATTTTAGCTCGTGATGAAAAGTTTGACGGTCCTTTCTGTGAAATTGTGTTTTAACGTTGATGGCCTGAAAGTGGCACTGTCTGTTGGGCTGGGCCAGAGCAACAGGTCCCTGGCAGGGAGGTCAGCATAGGAGGCAGTAGGGTGCTTGGCAGAGGCAGTGGTGTTTGGAAGATGAGCTCACCCGATGGCCCAGGGTCGAGCTTCCTAAAGCCACGGTGTTCTGAGTCACTGTGCTGATGGGACACATGCCAGGAGGAGGGAGGCCCTGTGGAACAGCCCTCACTGGCCTCGTACCCACTGCCCTCTGCCCTGGCTCTCATCTCCCACTGGCCGCCTCCTGTTTCTGGTCAGCTGCTTCCCCCTTAGCCTGGCATGGCCTCTGGGTCTCTGCTCCCCACATGCGTCAGCCACCACCCTGTGATGCCGAGGACCTGAACCCCTGTGGACGTGGAGGGGGGCCATGTGCGCTGCCACCCTTGGCCGGCCGTGAGAGCAGAGGGCCCAGACCGGCCAGCGCTGCTGCCCCGAGCGTCTCCCCGCCTGCGGCTGGACGGTGGGAGGGAGTGTGCGGTGCCGACAGGACGAGATCGGTTTTCTCTCTGATATGTAACATCCTTTTGTTCTGGACTCTGGTGTTGTGCTGCAATATTAAACGCTGCCATCTCTTATTATCTGGTCAGATGTTTGGAAACATGGAGGTGGAGCAGGTTTAACGCGAAGACAGTGGAGTGTGTGCAGAGGAAGCAGAGCCCTGGAGAGTCAGACTCGGCAGTGCTGCTGCTGCCTGAGGCCATGGGGAGCCGCCCCGTCCTTCCTGCCCAGCGCGGGACCGGGGAGTGGGATACAGCTCGAGCCCCCGGGTCCCACTGACTCAGGGGAAAAGTGGGGAAAATTGTGACATCTTACTTAACTCAGTGTATAAATACCATCACTTAAAGGGTTTTGTGTAAAGCAGGAGATTATTGCACCTTCTCTTTCATTCCGAGTCCTCAAACCCAGCGGCTGTCTCCCAGCCGGAGCTCTGGACCCCGGGTGCAGGCCCACGCCTGTGCCCTGCCGCCGCCATAGCTGCCGGCCAGTGGTAATGAGCCGCGGGCCTAGGAGAGGATGCGAACAGAGTAGATTTCAGTTTCAAATCTAAGACACCGTGTCTAAGGCTGCACGGCCCAGAGTTCCAGAGGGACCAAGCGGCAGCGACTTATGCTGACTCTGCGAGAGCGCCCCAGGGACTCGTGGGCTGTGTGTTAAGGGTCATCCTGTCCCGCTCGTGGGGACTGCGTGTTTGGTTTGTTACTTACCGTGCTGAGCCCCGTAGTCTCACAGAATGTGAAAAGTGCTGGTCATGCCAGTGCAGTGGAGTAAGACCCGGCCACGGTGCGCTGCGCAGAGCAGATAGGAGCCGGCGCTCCAGCAGGCCCTGCTGCCCGGCGAAGATGGGAAATTATTCCCTCATCAGACTGTTTGCCTGAGATGCTTTTCTGTGGGTAGCTGTTGCTGTTTGTGCCGATGAGGCAGTGATTGGGCTGGGAATCATTAACCCAGCCCTGTCCTGCAGTGGAAGGTGTGCTGGCCATGGCACAAAGGGGCAGGACCAGGCACCTATCAGCGTAAACACATGGCATGGCTGCCCGTGCTCTCTTATCTCCCTGCAGAGAAGGGGATGGGACACGCGGAGCAAATCTCATTGGTAAAGTTGTGTGTGCACTGCTTTTTTTTATAAGCCATTTCCTTTCGCTTTGACTCTGCCCTGGGTCTGCTGTGGGCAGAGCACTCTCTGTGGATGCTTCCTCCGTCGGGGCAGACGTGCTGTGTGAGCAGCCCCTCTAGGATGTTTCCCTCAGAAGATGGGAGTGAAGACGAGGAGGCTCCAGGGAGCCCCATCCGTGTTCACAGAGGCTGTCGCCACAGCAGGGCGCCTCCGGGGCTCCTGGTGAGTCCGCCCTGCCCTGATGCAGGGGCCGCTCCATGCGGGACAGGGCCCTGCTTCGTGCGTCTAATTCACTCCATGCCCCCGTCTGACTCCAAGTCGCTCTGCATTTTCTTCTCTTGGTGTTTAACAAGTAGTCACTTCTGCCTGGGAGAAAAATTGAAGTTGCTCTGAACTGAGATTTTTTTTTTTTTTTGGTACTGGGGATCGAACTCAGGCCCTTCTGTTTCCAAGGTAGGTACGGTACCACTTGAACTAAATCCCTGGCCCCTGAACTGAGAATTTTTTAAAAATATCTAGATTTCAAAATAATGTATTTGGTTTAATATTCTCTTGCATGTTGTGTAGTAGTTAAGGGCTAAGTTATTTAAAGTTTCATAATTTTTATGGCTAGCCAGATCTTTAGAAAGCGAAACTGCCAATTTGAGACTGACCTCCTCTTTGGGTGTGTGATAGAGAATAGTCCTTGTAGTTCATTTCTCTGGGATTTTATGAGACATTTTTGTAACTAGGAAATCCATAGAGGGGAAAATGCAAATTGTCTGAATGTTTTACCTAGACTTTCCTTTAAAATTTCCTTTAAAAATATGGCCAGGATATAGCTCAGTGGCACCACACCTGCCTGACAAGTGCAAGGTCCTGAGTTCAATCCCTGGTAGGTGCCAAAAAAAAAGTGAAATAAATGTTTTCTTTACAGATAACTGTCAGAATCAGCAAACCAAAACTTGACAGTTCCGTGCACACTAGGTTGGACTGAGCGCTAAGGACACACCCTCATGTCACCAGCAGGGTGGCGCCCGCTCTGGGTGCTGAGCCTCGGGCCTGGGGTGCTTGTTGCAGGGGTAATGGACGTGCTCCTGAGGGAGGGGCGATCTGACCCCACGGGAGTCAGTGTGTGCCGTGGGCCCAGGCTGCGTGTGGAAGGTCCCAGTTGTGAGTGGCGCTAGCACACATGCTGCCTGTCACACGCAGTGCCTGGGCCTGGTGCTGTGGTGTTTTCCAGAAGGAGGTCAAGGGTGTTTGCTTAGGCTGCACTTCGTTAGCAGCGCTCCTCTATGTGACCGTCCCCAGTCCTGTCCCGGGTCACCGCCCCACCCTGGAGAGACGCACATCTTCTGAATGGCCGTGCTTGCTGTGCGGCGGCTTGTCTGCCCGGCTGGGGCAGTGAGTGGTGCGGAAGTTCAGCTCTGTAACCCAGGCGTGGCAACGCAGGTCCCGGCCCAGGCTGCTGAGCTCCGGGGCCCTCACCAGCCACTTCCTTCCGGGCGCCCGACACTTTCCCTGCACAGGACTCTTCCTTCCTGTTCGACGTGTGTGGATGGTGTGCGTCTTAGGAGCTGAGAGCCATGAGGATCCTTGTGCTTCACTAAAGACCAGGGGCCGAGGGCTGCGGCTGTGGTCAGTGGTGCTGCGCCTGCCTGGCAAGCACAAGGTCGTGAGATGGACCCCGGGACCAGAAACAAAGATTAGGGCCGGGGCAGTGCCCGCTGTCCTCTCAGACCTTTCTCCAGCACCTGGGCACTGTGCTGGTGAACTCCACAGAGCCCAGCACTTCGTGACCTGAGCTGTAGTAGGAGGTGGCAGGTCACCATGTTGGCGGACACGCGACCCCAGGACGCTGTCATACTGAGCCTGGCCGTGAAGCTCAGGGCGGAGGCCTGCCCCAGCACATGCTCTTCTCCGTGCTGCCGGAAGTCCTACAACAGTGGTGAGCGGGTGCCAGTGGTGGGGCGGCGCTACCAACACCCTGGGCGTTGGAGTAGAACCTGGGCCTCAGAGCTCGTGTTCAGACCCTTCCAGGCGCCCTGCCAGCCCCTCCACTGGGGTGGGTGTGGTGCGGAGAAGCACTTAGCAGCGCGGAGGGGATGTGT
Organism: Thryonomys swinderianus; assembly: GCA_004025085.1. NCBI lineage: Eukaryota > Metazoa > Chordata > Mammalia > Rodentia > Thryonomyidae > Thryonomys > Thryonomys swinderianus. Next base: position 18,267 of record PVIC010016007.1, on the reverse strand, counting down.
TGGGTGGGGGCATCACAAGCCAGCCAGCCGGGTCTGGGGCGCCTCCTGTTGAAATCTGCATCGGTGGGTGTCTGGCTCTTGTGATCCAGACCCCCTGTTGAGTCAGGAACTGGGTGCCTCGAGTGTGTTGAGGGCCCCTGGAGAGCCTCTCTGCCACCTGTGTGCTGAGTCGGTGTCCCGAGGAGACACGTCCTCCCTGGGTAGCCCGCGCTGTCCTGGCCACTGGCCTCCAGTTGGTGCTGGCCTCCAAGTGGTCGCTGTTTGCTTTCCAGAGAGCTTTGCGAGTGTGCACTTGTGTCACCACACTGGCTCCTGACTCGACTCCACCCACTCTTCATGGCAGTGGCTGGAGGGCGCTGAGCGCAGGGTGGGTGGCATCAGGTGTGACCTGCGCCCTGAGGACCCCAGTTCTGCCCTGTGGACGGCCTGGAGTCCAAGGGTCCACATAGGAATCCCCCCTTTTGGGAAGCACTGCTTTAGACTGTTCTGTTACATTCATCTCTTACATCATTTGAAAAGTAGAACAGTTTCCGATACTTTTATTGCTTTGAGTCTTATTCTAGAGCAAGATTTGTCTCTTCCTTGAAGTCTGTTTTATTTTTACTCTCTGAGATCTCTAAAGATATTATGGGGAGAGGTTTCCCAGGGGTGATAAAAACTGGTGCAGTTGTATAACAGCGTGGCTTCAGCTGTGATGAAACTACTCGGAACTTCATGTGCCTTGGCTGTGCCCGGTGGTCCCAGGAAACTGGCCAGTGGTGTAATACCACTGCCATCGGTGCCCTCTGGCCTTGTACCTGCGCAGCGCGTCAGGGTCATGCCAGCGTCACGCAGGTCTTTGTTGCCTTCGTTTCTCCCAGAGCCACTCCAGGCTGCTGTTGGTCAGAAGGTGGGAACATGTTGGAAAACCTGTTCCTTCGGGACCAGTGCGGCAGGAAAGGAGTGGGAGACGCCGCTTTGCCCAGCTCGTGTGTCTCCATGGAAGCAAGAGGGAGCGGGAGCCGGGGACACGCAGCTTGGATAGGCTCGTCAGGGCTTTGCCCGGGCTCCCGGACTGTGTGGCCAGCTGTGGCCCTGCTGAGCTCTCGCTGGACTCTGGCCCCTGGGCGTGGGCAGACACGGCATGGTGTCACCGCGCACGAGTTCCAGCTCGCTCTGGAGCCTAGCTGCAGAGTCCAGCTCTGACGCCACCCCCTGAGTTGTCGAGTGTCCTCCGCACCTGCCCCTTCGATGGCGCCTTGCCCTTCCTGGCTTTTCCAGGGCGTATGTGTCCACGGGTGCCGGTCAGGTACTTGAGGGTTATCCTCTGTGGTGTGCTCTTGTCCTTGGACCGAAGTTACATTTTGGAAAAAGACACACAAGTGACGTGCTCCTTTTGGTGAGCCAGCCAGAGGGTCCCGGTGTGACAGGTGTGGTCACGAGTGGCACCTCCCTCGAGCCTGTGGTTACCTGGCCTGGTGTCCCCACCGTGGGGCAAGGGTTTCTCCTTTCGGGAGGAGCCTGTGTTGTGGGCTGATGGTGCTGAGCAGGCGCAGACCTCCTGTCCGCCTCCACCCTGCACTGAGCATCCCTCGGCGGGGCTTGCGTGGCACAGCGTGTGTCTTCAAGAGAGAGCTGTCTGCCTCACCTACTGCTCTGTGAGTTTTTATTCAAACTGTGTGGACTTGTGAGCATTTATCTTACCCCCGGTTAGTCAGTCCTGTTACACGGCTCAAGTGGCTCCACCAGGCCTCACAGACCCCCTGGCCTCCTGGGCTCCGTTCTCCGGTCTCCACTGAGGCCTCCCCTCCCAGAACCTGGAATCCGCCCTGTCTCCGGGAAGCCGCAGCTGCTCTCGCTGGTCCGCAGTGTTCCCGGGAGCTGAGTCGTGGCCCCAGGTGCAGCCTGTGCTTCCGGAGGCTCCAACTTGCGGTCTCACACCTGAGCTGGGACGCGCACGTGTGTGTGTTTCACACCAGGCCCAGGTGACCTCTCTGCATCGTCCTTCCCGGTTCCAGCACAGCCCCTGCTCCCTGGAGATGCTCCCGCATGTCTGGGCACTGGCTCAGGGAGCAGCTGGGCGCAGTGTGGCTGGCACTCTGTGCTGAGTGAGATGCTCTGCCCGTCTCCGCCGAGCGTCTCCAGCTCGCGAGCCGCCACTGTCCCTGAGTGAGTTGTCATTTCTTCTCACACCAAAAAGAATCTTTACGTCACTCTTTGCCCTTAACGGAGGAAACTCAGTTTCCTAAAAAGTGTTGATAGAGTAGAACATGGTCCTATTTCATGCTCAGTGTTATTTTGAAAACTTGTTGAAGAAATTGAGCTTACTGGAGTTGATGTTCAGCGGGCTGAATGCCCAGGGAACTGTTAAACTTCCTTTTTTTGGAGACAGGTTCTTGCTTTGTAGTTCAGGCTGGCCCTGAGCTCACTATGTAGCCCAGGCAAGTGCCAAACTCACAGCAGTCCTCCTGTTTCTGTCTCCTGAGTGCTAGGATTACAGGCCTGAGCCACCACGCCTGGCATTGTGGTGTGCATATGGTACTGGGGATTGAATTTGGGACCTTGCACTTGCGAGGCAGATGCTAGAACCAGTAATTCAAATCCTAGCCCCTTTTAAAACATTTTTTAGGCACATAAACAGCCTACCCAGACAAGTAACAAAAGGTCTTAGAGTTTCACCAAAAACAAGTTTATTTTAATGTTTGAATTATCTTTTTCACAACAGTCTGCATTCTTTAGTGTCGTTTCCTTTACGTCTCCCCACCCCACCACCACGTTGGGAAGTCAGGGCCTTGTGCACACGACGCAAGAGCGCCAGCTCCGAGCCCCAGCAGCCCATTTCTTTGTGGGACAAGGTGTCGCTGAGCAGGGACTGGCCTCTGGGTGTACAGGAGAGTACAGGAGCGCGCTCTACACGCACAGCAAGACTTCCGGGTACAAACCCCTCAGCCTCGCGGCACTGACAGAATCGGACTGAGCTTTGGGCCTGGAGGTCCCAAGTGGGCAGCTGCTGCTTTAATGGAAGTTGGTGTGGTGCCCTCAGCCCCTGTGCCCGTCTGTCTTGCTCTTACCAGAGCTCACCCAGAATACTGTGTGAGGCAGGTGAGGGGCCTTCAACCCTGGAAGTGCACAGTTTTCGAATGTTGGTTTAACTCGCCTGCGGTCTTAACGAAGGGCTGTTTTGTTTGTTTGCTTTGCGGGGCCTGGGAGGGGCAGAAGAAGGAAGGGAGGAAAGGCGCGAGGTTTAACTTGCCCTCCCCACACCGACACTCCGGGAATACAGTAAATCGCTCCCAGTCTGGGGCTGTAATTCTGACTGTGGGACGGTCGCTTGTTCCTAGCTTTTAGCCCAGTGTATAAATAGAAAATTATTTGAATAGAGATGGAGTATTTCAAAGGAGTCTGTATCCTACCAGTGTCTGTGGCGCATCCCTGAATAACGTATAGTTTCTATAGAAACCCACCACAACCCTGTGTCTTACAAAGGTGGCAGTGAGCCAGACAGCCACATTTCCTGCTTTACTTTAGAGATGCTTTGTGGTTATCTGTGATCGCAGCAGGATGGTTGCTTACACTGTTGTTTTCTCCTAGCAGGCTTAAGATGCAAACCTGCCCTTACATACTTGTGGTTAGAATGTCTCACATTCGAGTCTACGTGTCACGGAGAGCTTAGTGCTTCAGGTGTATGGTCACCTGTGAAGGAGTTGTCCTGGCCCCCGCACTGCAGTTCCTGCTCACGCAGGGCCGGAGGTTCCCACGGTGCCGTGTGTGGGAGCGGGTGTGGATGGCGCCTGCGCGGCTCGTCTCAGTTTTCTTACAGAGGCACTGGGCTCACCTGGTCGGGAGGTCGGGGTCACGGGAGGGGTGTGAGGCTGCTCAGGAGGCACAGGTGTCGGTAGCGCCTTCTCCTCTCTCCCTTGGCTAACATGAGGAAGAAAACGAGTAAAACGCTTGGGCTGGATGAGATTGTCATGGGTGGGCAATGTTTAAAAAGTTAATGTCGGGCCGGGCGTGGTGGCTCACACTTGTAATCCCAGCACTCGGGAGGCAGAGATAGGAGGATTGCTGAGTTCAAGACTTGCCTGGACTACATGGTGAGCTCAGGGCCAGCCTGAACTATAAAGCAAGACCCTGTCTCAAAAAAAAAAAAAAAAAGTTAATGTCGGGGAGTTTGAATTTCCACGAGTCTAGGGGACTGCATTTAAATGGGTCCTGCATATGAAAATGTGAGCTTATAAAATAGTTGTTACCACCTGTGACTAATATGAGGGAATTTCTTTTCTCTTTATTTTTGAGACAGGGTCTCGCTTTGTAGTTCAGGCTGGCTCTGAGCTCACTATGTAGCCCAGGCAAGCTTCGAACTCAGCAATCCTCTTGCTTCTGCCTCCCGAGTGCTGGGATTACAGGCGTGAGTCTCCACGCACAGCGTTGTATATGGTTACTGGGATCGAACTCCGGACCATGCGCTTGCGAGGCAGGCGCCGGAACCACTGAGCTAACCCTCTGGTCTGGGAATTTCTTTTGACAGTAAACTCCCATGACAGCTCTACAGCTGTCTTAAAGCTGTAGTTGCAAAATCAGCCTTTCAGAGTACTTGTAAATAGCCTCACACCACAGTGTTTGCCCAAGTAGAATAGAATTATGTCCACCTAAAAGCCTGTATGCACATATTTATTTTTGCTTTATTTCCGTAATCGCCAGGAACTGGGAGTAGCCCAATTGTGTTCCACCTGCCAACTGGTAGAACTTTGGTTCAGCCACTTGGCGGGTTGCTACTGCATTGGGTGAAAGGGCGCAAGTGGACTCCCACTTCCGCACTGCGGGTCTCCAAGCCCGTGACGCTCTGGAGAAGGCGAGGACAGAGGGAAGGGCTGGCCGGAGGCACTCGGCCGGAAGGCAGTCTGAGTGTTCTTTGCCTTGATCGTGGCAGTGCGTATTGATTTCATGATTAAAACTCACAGAACTTTACAGTGCATAGGGTTAATTCTACTATACACAAAGTATGTTTTTCAACATTCTGTTTTGATTAGGTCAAGGTACAGCTATTTGAAATTTTGAATTTGCATTCCGTGGCAGAGTCAGTACAAACACGTACCAGAAGCTTTTCTGTGCTGATAAGTACAACCATTCTGCAGGTTGACGTAATAGTTTCTTCCATGATTAATTATAAACAGACTCTTCAGCTCATTACATTTCCTAATGTTTTTATTTTGTGGTTTCTCTCTGGACTTGGGCCAGGTTAAATGAGGCCTGTGATAATGTCTGTCACTGCGTGTTCCCAGAGGTCAGGCTGGGTATATTTCAGCTGAGCCAGGAACAGATAAGAGCAGCGAGCGGCGGTGGGGGGGGGGGGTGCGGGAGAAAGGTGAGGAGCACTGTGGGGCACGCCTAGGGCGGTGCGCAGGAGGAGGGTGGCCTGGCCTGCAAGGCTGGGAGGGGGGTTCGGGCCGCCTCCCACTGCTCGCTGCTGCAGGGTCCTTTGGCAGAGTCTAAAGGTAAGTGTGGGATGAAAGATTTCTTGCTGAGAAAACCAGCATTCCGGCACACCCCTGGGTGAGCACACCGTGCTGCGCTCGGCCTCAGGGCCGCACGGTGTGACACCCCAGCTGTGCCGAGTGGCGCGTAGAGAGCGTGCAGCCAGCCTGCGGTCTGTCACCCTGCGACTTCCCCACACTGACTTCCTTTGCTGCGCAGGTGTCCGGCCTCTGCTCCGTGGCACTGCTGGGCCCTCGGCTTCTTGAGACTGATGTGCACGGGTGTCACTTGTTCTCACGGTGTCTGTTTTAGCTGTCACTCCAGAGGCCAGGTTGGCACGAGTGTCTCCTGGTTTCTCAGCGTGTGTGTGCGGGTCGGCCTCTCCGGTGGCTGCTCCTGTGTGTCCTCCTTTGCCTCCTGAGTGTCCCTGTCACTCAGCACTGCCTGCCTGTCCCTCCTGCTGATTCTGACCGCTGGACCTTGCCCGTGCCGATGCGAACTCTTTCCCGCGCCCTGTGGGTCTGGAACACTCAGGGCTGCCGGCACCGCAGGTGTGGCACTTACCCAGCATGCCGAGGCCCTGGCTTCCATCCCCAGCCACCACTGGAAAAAACTTGATTTTGAATTCGTGATTGCAAGACACTGTGCCAGGCCCCAGGGAGGCCTCGGGCATGCAGCGTTCCCCCCTTCGCTTCACTAAGAGTCCGAGGTGGGCTGTGCACATCTGCAGTGCAGTGAGTGCCGTGGGTGCTGGGCCGCGGGCCTGCATGCCGCCTCTGCTCCGTCGCTCTCGCCACTCTCTCCTCTGTCCTCCTGAGCGTCCCCATTCCTTCCTTGGATTGCAGCTTGTTGTGAACATACTTTCCTGTGTGGCCCTGTTTCCTCTTCATCCGGGAGGCCTGAGACATACTTGCTGGATCATAAAATACTAGGTTGAGGGGCTGGGTACTTAGCTCAGTGGTTCCCGCATCTGTCTGGCCAGCTCAGGGTCCTGAGTTCGATCCCCGGCATCACACACCACAATGCCAGCCATGGTGGCTCATGCCTGTCATCCCAGCACACGGGAGGCAGAGGCAGGAGGATTGCTGAGTTCAAGGCTTGCCTGGGCTACATAGTAAGCTCAGGGCCAGCCTGAACTACACAGCAAGACCCTGTCTCAAAAACAAAACGAAACAAAATAATAAAACACTAGGTTGAGAGGAAATCGCGGTTCATTTTGAAGATCTGTCCCGACAGTGAGTGGGCAGGTGCAGGGCTGGGGCGAGTCTGGGTGCTGCTGGGTTGTGCAGCTGAGCAGGATGTCACTCAGGAGGATGCCCGGTTGCCAGAGGCCACAGTGTTTTCCAGCTATGGGAGTCCCGGAGAAGACAGCAAGAGGCCATCCCTGCTTCCTGCTGATGTGGAGGGGAACTAGGGAAGATCTAGAGCCACCACTGCCATCTTGTGACCCTTGACATCCAAGCCTAAAGCCAGCCTCCTGTCCTCTCTTCCAAAAACACAGTTTTAGACCCTTGAAGTAGAAGGTGGCTTCTGCCGAGTTGCCTTAGAGGCGTGTGCTTGCTAAGGGCCAGAGTGGTTCTGAGGGAGTGTGTGAAAGACAAGTTGGTGTCGTCCGGCCCCAGTCAGCGCCGTCTGTCTGCATCAGGCCCTTTGCTGGCAGACACCGGAGAGGGTCTCCAGCAGCCCAGGTGACAGGCACTCTCCGGGGAGATCTGGGGGGCTGCGGTCCTACCCACCCTTGGGTACTGTGTCTTTTGGGTGCCTTTCTGTACACTCTGGGAATGTCTGCTGGCCCCTCCGGTCAGCTGAGGCCGCGCCTGGCCCACACTGCGGGTGGACAGCAACTGCGGCTCCTCCCTGCGCTTGGGAGCAGTTGTACTAACGAAGGACTGTAATGAGGGGCCCTGTGTGTCTTCTGGCCCTGTGCCTCCCTGTGGACACGCACCGGATCAGGACTGCCGAGCCGCGGTGCTCAGGAAAGCTGCCTTCTGAACCAGATCCATGGGGCGTCAGTGAGCAGCTGCCGGCCCTAGCATCCAGCTCCCACAGGACGCAGGCCCACCCTTTGAATGTCACACCTACGGGCCAGCAGGTTCCCTGGCTTTAGGCAGTAGGTCTGCCCTGGAACCCAGGCACCAAGACTGGACCCTGCCTCCCAGGGTGGCCCCGTGTGGGGCTGTGAGAAACACTGGCCTGCAGGGCCGTCCTAGCCCTCTTTCCTCAGCAGGGAAAAAAGTCAGAGACGTGGAAAGTTCCCTTGTTGTGGAAGGCATGGGTGGTTCTTTAGGGACAGTTTGTGGCCTGCAGGGAGCCAGTGCCTGGCACACTCTGCCCAGCTGAAGCAGCAGCTGCGATTCCCAGACTCAGTTGGGCAAGGCCTCTGGCTGCCAGGGCTGCTTTTGTGTTGGATTTCAGAAGTAACAGGAAGTGGCCGTCCTCTTGCTTTTGTGTGGGAAGATGCTTCCCTAACCCAGCTCATCTTCAGGATTTGTATTTCAGCTTTTTAAAACCTGCAAGGAAATTTCCACTTGAAAAACCTAACCCAGATGATTTTCGCATGTGCAGTAATTAATCAGTTGTGTGTTTTTGGGGAGTGGAGTTTCAGCCAGGATCCACTGTGTAGTCCAGGCCGCCCTGTAACTCACCACATGGCCCAGGCTGGCCTCGGGCTCGCAGCCTCAGCCTCCGGAGAGCCGGGAGCACAGGTAAGCACCTCCAGGCCCAGTTCTCGGTGTAGGTTCAGTCTTGACAGGAAGCCCGGCCACGCCTGCCCTTCTGTGTCCCTGTACCCGAGGTGCCACTCATCCGCTCAGCAGTATTTACCAAGTCCCAGCTGCCCTGGGCATGTTCCTGCTGCCTGGAAGTCAGTTGTGATCTCTTGCTACTGCCTCTCCCTGGGGATCTTCGGGTGTCACCCATGGCTGTGCCCTCTCCTGCTGGACTGTGCAGTGGCTTCTGAGCGGCTCTGCCTGCAGCTGCCTCTCTGGGGAACGTGTCTGGCACCACGGCCATGATGACTGTCCTGAGGCCCGAGTGCCACACTGCACCACCCAGACTCTCCCCAGACTGCTCAGAGCCCCCCCACCTGCCGCCCTGCACCCTCCCTGTAACTGCAGATGTACCGCTGCCGCTGCAGACCCTTCCTGGGGGCTCCTCCGAGGTTGCCCGCTCCCTCTCCAAGTGTGCAGAGGGGTAACGGGTGTCAGCCGCACTCCCATGGAGCAGCCATCCAGATGCCAGATGCTGGTCAGGGGCCTCTGCAGGCCCCAAGGTGCCCTCCGGAGAAGGGAGGCGGAGTCACCTGTTCACAGAGCAGAAGGACGCTGTGCTGTTGGTGTCTGCATGAAGGAAGGTTTTCTGACTGTATGACAGAAACAAGCCAGGAGAGCAGACATTTTGATAGTTTGATTCACCTTTGCTCCAGCGGTGAGTCTGTCTTTCCCTCTTTGTTTTGCACCCCCGGCCGGTCTCGGTCCTCCTGCCTCAGCCCCCTGAGTGCTGGAACTAGAGGTAGGTGCCAGCATGGGTTATTTTTTCCTGAAGGAATTACAGGCTATATGCTTGTTTCTGAATTAAAGCTGCAGTGATACTGCATCAAAGAGTCTTCCTGAATAGGGCGTCGAACGGGCTTCTTTCTCCCGCCACCGAAGGCCGTCTGGGAGCTGGGGCCAACAGCAGTCTGGAAGTCGGCTGGGAAACCTGGGGTTTCTGCACATGGGGAGTAAATGTCCAGAAGTGAAGGCCGCCCTGTGCCTGTAGCTCTCGCCCCTCAAGCAGGCAGGAAGAGCCAGTTTGGGAGGCTCTGGGGTCTGACCTCTAGTGTGACTCACAGTTCTTCACTCTGCCTGGACCTTCCTTGCCTCCGCTGCCCGGGGCCAGTCACGCTGTGCTCTGGGCTGGGAAGGGGAGTTTAGGAAACAAACATACATTAAACAAGGTGGCATTCTGCTGGGATAGGAAAAAGAAAAAAGCCTGCGTGGTACAAGGCACAGCACTGAGTGTAAGTGGCTGAGCGCTGCTTCCTCCAGGAAGCCAGATCTTGGTCTGGGGGGCCTCTGCCCTGAGCTCACAGCCCCAGCTCTTCTGACAGATTCAGAGGGCTCTTTCCCAGTTCCCCAGGCTGGCTCCGCCTTGCAGTCCTCCTGCTGACCCTTGCAGAGGCTGGGTATGGGCATGCTCCGCTGTGCCTGGCTTTTGCTGTAGTTTTTCTTCTGCTGTCTGACTGTGCTGGGCTCTCTGTAACGTTTTATGCAGCTCACTGCGGGTTAGGCCCTACACACGTTGGAACCTGGAGAAGCTCACACAGGCGGTGCACAGCCCCCGGGCTTTCTCTGATGCTCACTCTGCAGCCTGCTCCATCTTCTCTGGCACCGGGAGAGAAGCTGTGGGTTGCAGGGTGCAACCCGAACTCTCCTGCCCTGGGACACCAGGGTTCAGCATTGTGGCAGGTGGTAGAGACACTCGGGAGCCAGAGTGGGAGCAGAAATGGTTTCCAGGGGATGCTTCATGGAAGGTCAGAGGAATAATGCTGGCCTGCACGCCCGCGTTGTGTTTCGGAGGTCCTGGTGAGACCTGGTTGATGGAGGTCGAGGTCTTGGCAACTAGTAAGTGCTCATCAGACAGCACGCACAGCCTCGTGCGCCCTGGAGCACCCAGTTCTGGAGCGTAGGTGCAGCTGGCACTCATCTCCGGCAGCCAAGGCCTCGTGTCTGTTTTCTGAGGTGTCCAGGAGCCCTGTTCCCCTGGCGTGCCGCTCAGGCAGAGGGCAGGAGGCGGAGCACTGACTGACCATCTGGGGACTGGCTGGGGTCTCTGTCCCAGGCCCCGCTGCATGAGCTGTGTTCCCCTCGTGGCAGTGGGGACAGGAGGCTGTGCTCCCCTGTGTGGCTGGGTGGCCCCATGGTGTCCATATTGTGAGGACAGCCTGTGTGCCATGGCTGGAGTTTTTAGCAGTTGCTCAACGCAGTTCTGAAGCTTAAGATGCATTAAGGGCCCAAGGTGCGTAGTCTGAAGTGGCGAGTCTGGCAAGTGTTAGTGACGCAGAGATTCTTGTCTTAGCCGCGGCTGCCGGAACAACTGTCATGGTTGGTGTTGGACATGTGGTGTCCCGGACCGAGGCTCCACCTGTGTGGGTGTCTCGTGTGTCCTCACAGGTGGGTGTGGGAGGTAGGAAGGCCCTGAGTCCCCTGTGGGAGGGCGGCCGCCTCGCTGCCTTTGGGGGCGTAAGGCTTCCTTCAGCATGTGGCTGGGCGGGAACCTTTCCAAGCCTCAGCTTTGTTGTCCTTAAAAAGAGACACGGTTGTACAGTTTGAGCTGATCGTAGGAGCTTAACACTAAACATCGAGCTGCTGTACTGCAATTGTTATTAACACCACCATGTTTCTGGATGTGCCGGAAGTGTTTGTATTTGAGATAGATGCAGGGGTGGGCTCTTGCGGTTCTGGGACCCTTCTGTGAGCCCCAGGACAGCAGCCAGCTCTGCCTTGTCATTCACCCTGACTGTGCCCACTTTCTACATGGCACCTCCTGCTGGCTGTGCCGCCACCCTTCCCGTAGCCCTGCCTCCCTCCCCCGTCTCCGCAGCCTCCGTTCTCAGTGTTGCTCTCCCCGTCTCACCTTTCCGGGTCACTTAGGTAGCATAGCCTACGCTGTGCTGTAGTCACATTGCCCTCGCTGCTCCTACAGTTAGGAGAGGAGGGAAGTTCTACGTGGCCCACAGTTTGAGGAGATGTCAGTCCGTAGGCGGCTCTCACAGCAGGTGGCACATGGCAGAGGGTGTCGCAGAGGACCGACGTCCAAGCGCGCGGTCCAGCAGAGCAACAAGCACGGGCAAGTCAGGCCTCTTTCCGTCCCTCGTAGGGTGTCCAGGCTTCTGGGCTTGGGGCAGTGCCAGCCCGACCAGCGCACTGATTCAGTGCTCCGGCCCTCCATCCCGGCACCCTGATCCCAGCAGGTGCACGTGCTAGGTCAGCCCCTCCGGGAAGGCCCACCTGACTGCAGGAGGCTTCGGGGTGGGACACCCAGACAAGCCCCACCATGCTGTGTTTTCTTTTGCTGCAGTTTTGCTCTTCAGAAACGCATCTGCAGGGCCGGTGGCCGCGCCTGCTCTGCGCTGGGCAGGGTTTGTGCCCAAGGCTCCTGTGGGCCACACTGTGCCTGGTGCCCTGTGTCCAGAATGACACCGTGGCACCAAGCCCCGTCTGCGCGGGAAGCTGTCCACACCCTGCACGGGCGGCGTCACCCCAAGAAGCCCTGTCCTCAGATGCACGGGGCCTGCAGCGGGTTGCTCCTGCTACGCGGCATAGTGCACGCTCGGGCCTCGGCCTCTTTTGCCTGTGTCAGTTTCCTGACAGCCTGTGCTTCTCTGCATTTAGCAACCAGCATCTACACACTAGATCTGCGCGGTAGCAGCAAACCCTTAACTATGGTAATTGAAGGCCTCTTGAATAGATGCTGTTACGCTTGATTATGGGCTTTATGCTCGAGGCGATGCGGGCTTGCTACACAGTGATGTTTATAAGGCTTGTTTATGGCTGAATGTAGATGCACAAAAGTTATTGTTTTGGGTGTCTTTTAAGAAAAGACTCACATGATCATGATCTTTATGTCTTGGGATAAATTCATTTACCACTGCTGTCCCCATCAGGCTTTGGACCATGCAGCTGACAGCCGCAGGCTGCTGGCTAGCGTACTGCGAGGCGGAAAGCATGGGCAGAGGGAGGTGCGTGGAGCGCAGACCCACCGCGTGGCCTGGCGACAGGGTGGAAGGTGGGCGAGTGAGACTGCATGTTATCTCGCTTCTGTTTTTGTTTTTGGGGGGTTTTGTTTGGTTTGGTTTTGCTGAGACAGGGTCTCACTGTGTAGTTCAGGCTGGCCCCGAGCTCACTATGCAGCCCAGGCAAGCCTCAAATTCAGCAGTCCTCCTGCCTCTGCCTCCAGAGTGCTGGGATGACAGCCGTGAGCCACCATGCCCGGCATGGTGGTGTGTGGTTACCAGGGACTGAACTGGGGACCTTGTGCTTGTGAGGCAGATGCCAGAACCACTGAGCTAAATCCCTGGCCCCTTGCTTCTCTTTTTGGAGACACTCGTAATAAAACTATGCCATGACCCCAGAATGAAAAGTTGTGTGTTCCCCTTTTCCTCATGTGCAGGTCAGCACAGTGCGGGACGCTTGGTGTCGCTGGCCACTGGGGAAATGCACATTCAAGCCAGAGTCGTGCCGGAACCTCACTGTGGCAAAACTAAAAGGCACTGACCGTGCCACATGTTCAGGACGGCGCCCCACCAGCTGCCCCCATACCCAGTGGGGATGCAAAGCAGTGCAGCAGTTCTGGAAACAGTGAAGCCAGTCCTGTCCCATGTGACCCAGCAGCGGGGCATTGTCCCCGTGCAGTGAAAGCTCATTTTCACACAGAAGCCTGTCAATGGGCCTCTTAAATTGCAGCTTTATTTGGATAGCCGGGAACTAGGGCAGCTCCGCTGTTTCTCACCAGGCGCAGTCATTAAGCGCAGTGGCACCTGCACACTGGGACGCCACACAGCAGGGAGAAGCAGTGAGCAGCACTGGTGCCCTCAGTCGCCACAAGAGAGAGGCACCCTTCGGATACACACCGTGTGCTTCATTCTTATCTTGCCCTTTAAAATGTTACAGACCTGAGCAGCAGAGAGCACAGGAGTGCTTGCCAGGCCGAGGGTGGTCAGCGTGACTGTGACCGTGACCGTGCTGGTCGCCCTTCCGGGTCATGACTGGGTAGTTCCCAGCCTGGTGGATGCTGTGGTCACCTTCTGTCAGGGAGAAGGGGGCAGGGGACTCCTGCACTGAGAACTGTGAGGCTGCAGTGCTGGAACGGAGAGGTTGGTTTCTCAAGGTATGGTGAGCTGTCAGGTGAATAATCTGAGGAACCTTCCTGCTCCCCAAGTGAGGTTTTTAAAGTTTCTTACTGGTGGTTTATATGATCATGCCTTTATTCATTCGCGAAATAATGGCTGTTTGATAACTAGCTCAGTCTGGCCTTGCACATCAGTTCAAAATCTGAAGAGGCCTGTGGCTTGCACCGCATGTAACTGTTGTGAGTTCACCGCCCAGAGCCGGCTCTTCCCGAGGGACGCAGTGATGGACTCCTCAGGTGGAAGGACAGGACCAAGCAGGTGGCACGGTCCTCCTGGGGCTGGCCACGCAGCTCTGAGCGCAGGCTGGACAGAGCGGGGAGGCATGGGCGAGGCTTGGGGCGTGGTCGAGGGGCATCCCGCGCACTGTCCCGCTTCTGTCCGCATTGCCCAGGGTGGATGCCGGCCGAAGCCTGAGCACCTTAGGGCTGCGGGCCTCCGTTGTGGTTTGGATTTCCCTGCGGAGGAGCTGGGGTCAAGCCCCCACCCCTCTCTGGACAGCCCGGTGAGGAGCGCTTGCCTCCAGCGGGGTTAAACTGCCGCCCTGTGCTTGGGCGGGCGAGAGGAGCGCAAGCCGGGCCTTTCCCTCCGCCTTGCGATGTGGACGGCCGCCGCCGGCCTGACGCCCAGACACAGGTGCCACTGCTGTGCGGCCGAACTGCTCCCTGCCTCGCAGGCGGCTCGTGACTTGTTTTTGTTTTTCTGAAGCCGTATCGCGGGGCTCCGTGCAGGGCCTGAATTCCACAAGGGGCCCGGTTCTCTGGGCATAATGGCCCACCTTGGCAGGGAAGGGAAGGAAGCGGGCGCCGCTGAGGAGCGGGTGGGGTGGTGTCGCGGGTGGCCGGCCGTGGCGGGCGTGAGCCTCCCTCCCCCCGCCGCGTGGGCCGTGAGCCTCTCGCCCCCACCGCGTCGGCGGCCGTCTCACCGCACTGTCCTCTCCCCGCAGTCCCAGACCATGAACTACGTGGGCCAGCTGGCCGGCCAGGTGCTCGTCACCGTGCGGGAGCTGTACCAGGGCATCAACCAGGCCACTCTGTCGGGCTGCATCGACGTGGTAGTGGTGCGGCAGCAGGACGGCACCTACCAGTGCTCGCCGTTCCACGTGCGCTTCGGGAAGCTGGGCGTGCTGCGCTCCAAGGAGAAGGTGGTGAGTGTGTGTCCGGAGGCGTGCCCCCGTGGCCCTGGCACAGGGTGCGCCCCAGGGAGGGCAGCTGGGCACCGTGCCCTGCGCACTCAGATCAGAAGGGGGCGCCGATGAGCAAGGTAGGAAAAGAAGGGATGTGGGGCGGGGACTCAGCTCAGGGGTTCCGGGCTCTGCCTGACCAGCACAAGGGCCCCAGTTCAGTTCCCGGTGCCACCTATCACCGTGCTGGGCGTGGTGGCCGCCATCCCAGCATTCGAGAGGCAGGGCCACCCTGAGTTGCTGTACCGTGATCTGCACAGTGAGCTCAGGACCAGCCTGAACTACAAAGTAGGACCTTGTCTCGGAAAAAAAAAAAAAAAACAGATCTGGATGAAGTAGGTGGGTGTACTTGAGCATACTTTGTTGTAACGTCTTTGTAATCAAAATCCGCACACTGCTGTGTGGGGACCTGTCCCCAGGCTGAAGCCAGCTTGCTTCCATGGGTGACACTTCAGAGTCATCTGGAAAGAAGGCATCCATGTAGAGATTGCTTATCTGTACGTCCTTCCCTTCAGCTTACAGAGCAGTGCCGAAGTTTGCTGGTGGTAGATCTCCGTCTGGTTTAGCAGCTGAGTCTGGGGTGCGCGGCATTCCTGCTGCTCTCGCCCCACAGACTCGACCTCAGTGAGGTGGAGACTGTCCAGAGCAAAAGCCCTGGGACTGAGCCACACGTCTTCTGGCACAGATCTGAAAGGGACATATGTGTTTTCAGCTTTTTATTTTATGTAGTTAATTTTCCTCTTTAAATATGGATTTCCCGCCAGGTACAGCGGCAGCACTTGGGAGGGAGAGGCAAGTGGATCCCATGAGTTCAGGGCCATTCTTAACTACATAGTGAGACCCTATTTCAAAAGAAAAAACAACAGATTTTCTTATTTAAGTAAAAGTTATTTAAGCAAACTTATGTTACTTTAAGAGTTAAAGGAAATGGGTCTTCTCAAACTAGACAGCTTTTCCCCTGTGGAATAACATCTCAAGTTTTCTGGCGTTGTATAACGAGAGGCCAAGAGAATTGTGTTCCGGAGTGGCGGGGTTTGTTGTCCAGCCTTGCTCACGGTGGCCCTGAAGAGGGCCAGGCCGTGCACACAGTGGCTCAGGACCGTCCTGCCCTGCAGACTGGGCTCCAGGCCACAGCACACTGTCTGTGCGCTGGGGTGTCCCCTTGCCCGTGCACAGCTGTTTGCAGACTGCCTCGGCGGCTCCTTCTCCCCCCCGGGGTGTTTGGAAGAAGTGCGGCTGCTCAAGTAACCGCAGCAGCGTCCCTGCGGTGGGAAGCTGAAGCTGCCAGTCTGCGGTGTCGGCGCAGGGTGCACGTGCTGCCTTGTTTTAAGCAGTTGGTTTTCCAGTGTGGTGACACTGTGAAGTGGACGTGAAATCCTGAGCCTCTGTGATCCGAAGTGGGACGGCAGGGCACTGTCACAGTGCCGGGGTCTGGCTGCCCCAGGATTCTCCCCGCTGCCCCCCTGGAAGCCCTTTACAGCCGGGAGGGAGTCTCAGCCCAGAGGCACTGGAAGGTGGACTGGGGGGCAGTGGCTTGGGTTTGTGTGAGCTGTAGAAAATCATTTAAGCGGCACTGTTTTTTTTTTTTTTTTTTTTTTTTTTTTAGACAGGGTCTTGCTTTGTAGTTCAGGCTGGCCCTGAGCTCACTATGTAGCCCAGGCAAGCCTGGAACTCACAGCAATCCTCCTGCCTCTGCCTCCTGAGTGCTGGGATTACAGGCGTGAGCCACCACACCTGGCACTGTGGTATGTGGTATTGATTGCTGGTGGGTGTGAGCCACCACGCCCAACAATGTATGTGGTTACCGGGGATTGAACTCAGGACCTTGCACTTGCGAGGCAGGCGCCGGAACCACTGAGCTAACCCTTTGGCCCATAAGCAGCACTGTTTTTAAAAAGTCTGAGGAAAATGAGTTTTGTGTTGAGTACTCATTAACATTTCTTAAATTATATAGGATTTTTAAACTCTATATTTCCCATTTCTCATATTTATTGTTTTATAATTAATATAATAAACCACATATTTGAAGAACACAATTTGACACGTTTTAACACTTGTTTGTACCCAACCACGGTCAGATATCTTTGTGCTGTCACCAGAGTCAAGATCAGGAAAATTTGGTGTTCTGCCTTTTTATTTTAGGCCCCTCCAGTCTGTGGCTGTTCCTTGATCTTGCTGTTCATGACATCTGTTTACTTCTCCACCATTTTTGAGTTGATTTGAGATTTACAGACCAGTTGTAAGTGCAACAGAAGAAGTCCCTTTGAGCTCACTTCCTCCCAGTACTAACACCCACGTGACCACCCACTGAAAACTGGAACTTAGCCTGCTGTCAGCAAGTGTCCATGAGCACCTGCTTTCCATGCCGGCCGTGACCCTGTTGCGGCCACCCACTGGCTCCTGCAGGTCCTAGGCCTTTCCCTGCGGCCCTGATCCTGGCTGCGGCTCCTGCCGAGTGTGCCGTCACTTTTGCTCGGGGCAGGAAGTGCAGCGCCCCCACCTGCTGGGGCAGAGCGCAGAGCCTGGTGCTGCTGCCCCTGCTGGTGCTCACTGCAGTCACGGCCTGTGGCGTCTGCTAGGATGTTCCACACACTCACCAGGGGGAAGCTGAGCTCACTCTGCTTTAAGATGACTAAGCAGCTGTGTGGCCAAGTGGGGATTAATCCTGTTTCCATCATTCCCACTTTGCTTGTTAGCTGTGATCCTGTGGTGTCCTGTTTACTTCTTTCAGTTACTGCTGTCAGTATGCACTCATGGCTCACTGAGTTTTCCCTTATGTATTATTATAGTGATTTATGTGGCTCCTTCAGCCGAGACCATTCTGAAATGCTTCCATGAGCTTCAAGGCCCTTCCTTACCTTTGGCATGGTACGGTAGCCCGAGAAAACCTGCTTCCTTCCAGTGAGGCAAAGATCTGCCCGCAGGTGCTCCTTGCTGCTGAGTGCCAGCTTAAGAAGTGTCTGTACACCTGTATACACGTGCAGGTGTGCGTTTCACATACCTGTGTATGTACCGGTCTGTGTCCCGTAGGTCTGACCTGAATTTTACTTCCAGATTATCAGTCTGTGTTCCTTAGCTGCACTCCCATCTTGGCTGGTTCCTCTTCCAGTGATGCATTTCATAAAATGTTCCCTGGGTTCATCTCTGGGAGGCGAGGAGACCGTGCTGACACCAGTCTGGCAAGGCATGCACAGAGCACATCCCTGGCAGACAGGGAGGACAGTGGTGTTACCAACGCTGCGACCTATGGACAGGGCTGGCAGGGATGTTGTCATGGCTCTCAGGGGCACACTGGGGTCACTGAGGCAGAGCGGATCAGAGTGGTAGAGAACTCAGCACACACACCAGTGGTTGACAGTAGGGGCCCGTTTTACAATCTCAGAGAGTAAACAACTGTGTTTACTGTGTAGGGTAAAACAGGTGGTGAAACTCCTCCGAATCCCAGCTCCTTCACTGTCCTGCTGCACAGATCCGTCGTGTTTGGGGTGGAGTATCGGGCTGCGCCGCCTCTTGGGCTGGGGTGAGCAGCTCTCTGTGTGTTAAGTTGCACTTTGTCTCGCCTTAGATCGACATAGAAATCAATGGCAATGCGGTGGATCTTCACATGAAATTGGGCGACAATGGAGAAGCCTTCTTTGTGGAGGAGACGGGAGAGGAATATGTAAGTTCTCGAGGTCACAGGCACACCACACACTGTGCCCGGGCCTCCGGGATGTGTCCTGTCAGAGGCATGGTTAACAGT
>PVIC010016006.1:7788-34530 GCA_004025085.1 Thryonomys swinderianus | reverse complement strand
AAAAAAACTGTATAAACTGGAAAAAATGATTGGAATTGGGAAAGCAGATTGGAATTAGCAAAGTGGAATGGTCATTACTGCATTTCATTATGGAGATGAAAGCTATTTACTGCACTTGATTCAAATCAATGTAATTTTTCTAACCCATCCCTAATGTCTTTAGGTAACTAATTGTTCAGTTTCCTGAGTACTCTTTCAGTGTTTCTGTTTTTATATATATATATTCCATTTATTCCTATATATATAGGAATAAAAGACCCCATATATATATATATGGGGTCTTTTATTCTTTTAAAAGGGAACTTACCTCTGTGTGTAAATCTGTGTGTAAATACATGGTAGTTATACACAGTGCCTT
Source organism: Thryonomys swinderianus (assembly GCA_004025085.1). Taxonomy (NCBI): domain Eukaryota; kingdom Metazoa; phylum Chordata; class Mammalia; order Rodentia; family Thryonomyidae; genus Thryonomys; species Thryonomys swinderianus. Next base: position 34,172 of record PVIC010016006.1, on the reverse strand, counting down.
CTGGATGACTACGGACCTAAACTGTAATGAGTAACCTCATCCATATGCTATTTCACTGATACATAGAATACTCATAAAATACATTTGTGGTTTTTCAGTTGCTCAAAGTCATTTTAAATTGTTTAAAAATTTTTTTTGAGATAGAAGTGTAGGCTATCCTTGAACTTGCTATGTAGTCCAGGCTGGCCTTGAACTCATGGCAATCCTCAGCCTCCTGAGTGCTGGAACTATGGGTGTGCGCCACCACGTCCAACTTGTTTAAAATTATTTTAAAGGACATGTTCCAACTTATTAAACTGGATTCTGTTGTGTCACTTAATCTCAAAATATAGCTTTAGACAAATGACTACTCACAATGGTCTTTAGGTCTGTAGAAAATGGTCAATGAATTGCAAGTATTAGTATTGGGTGAAAAAATTAAAATACAGAAACCATTACTATAAAGTGCTAAAAGAATTGGTCAGACCAAGAAAGATAATTGCTGTTTATCCCAGATACCTGGAGTAGTTTGGTGAAGTGAGGACATTGTGTAATGGTATAACAATCTTGATTAGGTTTTCTACAATGCCTACAAGTACACTGTTTATAGCCTTTAATCCAAATGACCTGTAATATTATGATGGCCACATATGAAACATGTATACTCTCCATTAAAACAAAGTTTTATTATAGCAGTCCCATTTCAAGTCAGCACACAATGTAAAGACAAAACAAATTACAATGGAGTTCTTAAGGGATGTTTTCTTTTTTAAAAAAAAATCTGGAAAGCTGTTTTTATTTTTACCTTACTCAAGAAATGGTATTTAATTCTCAAAACCATTCATTATTTTTCCTCCTCTGCAACACACAGCCAACTTAAGGAATGTAACAGGATATCTTGGCTAAGTACATCTGATTAGTAATCTTGAGACATAAACAGGTCAAATATTGCTTTATTTTTATTTTGGCTAGTAAAATAAAAAATAATGAATTATTTAATTCCATCATCAAAAACACCCACTTATTTTTCAAGGAGAACCTCTTTGTCATAATTAAATTAACTTGTAAATTTACCAAATAAACATCATGAACAGTGTTTTTTCCAACTGCTTTAACACTATCTTACTGTCTAGTTACTGTCTAGTTATTTTTTCCTCACAAAACTAAACACAAAGTTTGTGTATTTTTTTACTTGACATTTTATGGGAAGGCACAAAATAAGGTTCACATAAAAATTCCAAATACAAACACAATCACCTGTGACATGGAGGATAACATGTTAAAACAAATCAGGCCTCCTTCTGAGTGGGAACTGTATTGCTCTGGAGACGTCAGGACTGGGACTGGGGGAGCAAGGTTCAATGACAGCACCTCTTAGTTTAGCCAAAAACATCACTTCGGAGATTCTGTTGTTTTGCTAAAATATTAAATATATTTACCAACTATTTTTAAGTTTCACACGTTTTCATTAAGTGTTAACACTGCCACTAAATAAGCAAAAATAGAATCAACAAACTATTATATTACTGCAATTCAGAGAAAAACAAACACATTGCAAATCTGCGCTGTTTGAGGGTCATGTTCCGACGTCTCTTTGGTCAATCGCTGTAACTAGCACAGACTCAAAGGAGGCCCTGGGACAGTCCTTTAGACATGGACATCCTATTTTCAAAGACATCTCCTTCCTTTTCCAACTGCAGTTTGTACACTTTCTCACTGAAGATATTTGGAAAGTCTCTTCGTTTGGGATAAGACTCAATTTTCCTCCTGAAAGTTATTTTCCAAACTGCATCTGCACATGTATCTTCTGTAAATCTCAGGGAGAAAGTAACCAAACAATCAAGGCCATACTACCAAGACATAGGCACACAGAATAATTAGGGTCACTGCACAAAACACAGACATGAAAATCATTAAAACAATCAGAAGTCATTAAGTTTAACTACATGAAATAGCCCATATTTGGCTGTCTTTGACATACAAAAATGACAGTTTCATATGATGTGATATGATATAGTCTAACAAAAAACAGCAGTACTTAACGTATGACCAAGATGTGATTTAAAGGGGTTATAACTGTTACACATTTTTAAGAAACAATTGTTAATTTCAACTAATCCTGCTCAAGAATTGTCATTTCTGTGTGTGGATGTTTCTATAGGTACACAGGTAGGCATGTGTATTTATGTATATAAATGCATCTTTCATATGGCAAAATATTTTGTTAAATATTTATTAGGCTTGAAACTTCAAGTGATTAAGATTTTACTTCTTGGGCCAGAGATTTAACTCAGTGGTTCCAGTGCCTGCCTCGCAAGCGCAAGGTCCTGAGTTCGATGCTAGGTAACCACATACAATGCTGGGCATGGTGACTCACGCCCACCAGCCATCAATACCACATACCACAGTGCCAGGCGTGGTGGCTCACGCCTGTAATCCCAGCACTTGGGAGGCAGAGGCAGGAGGATTGCTGAGTGCCAGGCTTGCCTGGGCTACATAGTGAGCTGAGAGCCAGCCTGAACTACAAAGCGAGACTGTCTCAAAAAAAAAAAAAAGATTTTATGTCTTTTCCAAAAGCAATGTAATTCAGCCATCTAGTGGTAAAGCATAAAGCAATACTTTCTCTGTATTTCATTAAGCTATATAAATATGACTGTCAGTATGGAGTAGAACTTCATATTCTTTAAATTTACTACTGTTCCTTTCTTTTGAGTTCACAGAACTCAGTAGGAATTCAGAAGCATTTTCTTAATGAACTTTAAACTACTGTTTCAAAGTAGTAATTTTTTTTTTTTTAGACAGAGTCTCACTTTGTAGTTCAGGCTTGTCCTGAGCTCATTATGTAGCTCAGGCTAATCCTGAACTCACAGCAATCCTCCTGCCTCTACCTTTTGAGTGCTGGGATTACAGAGCGTGAGCCACCACACCCAGCATTGTGGTATGTGGTACCAGGGATTGAAGTTAGGACCTTGTGCTTGTGGGGGAACCACTAAGTTGAATCCCTTGCCCCAAAGTAGTAATTTTTAAGTTAACTTATTTTATTATACTTTAATAACCCGTGTAATTACAGGACATTCCAACAAAAATTGAATTAACTTGAAAAATAATGCCAATTGCCCTATGCTTGTCAGCCCAAGTCCTAGGCCTGAAGGAGATACCATCTAGTGGGAACTGGGACAGACATTTAAAAGTCATAAGACAATACAGAAAATGCTTTTGTAAGGTGTAGGAACAGAAGAATGCTTAAATCTGAGTTCAGCTTCTTGAAGGAGATGCTTTTGGGGCTAAACTGTGAAGGACAAAGAAGAGTTCTCTATGGAGAAGTGGGGTATTCAGATATTATGATTCAAGCACATAAGGATAATAGAAAAAGTACATGGTGCCTTAAGTGGCTGGTACAACAAAGCTTCCATATGGAAATGTGCAGAAGGTCAGACAAGAGGTAGGAAAAGTAAACTACTTATGACAAGTGTGACCTCAGCCCTCTCACTTTCACTGCTCTGGGTCCTCTCTCACACCTTCACGTCTGCCTGTATGTGGATTCCATGCCAGGTCTCCCCCTGAAACTTCACACAAGTAACGTAAGTCCAAAAGATCCTTCCAATCTACAAGTTCAACAATACAACAACTTATCTTTTAAAGTTATACTCATTTTCTTCTTTATTAAGTCTTAAAACACTGCAGATGTTCAAATGAGCAAGGCAAAAACATGCAAGTCATCCATTTACTTCCAACCCCCCCAAACAAACAAATGCAAGATTCTGTACAGTGCACCTCCCTATTTTATTCTGCAAACTCCTTCACTATCCCTTTGGGACTCCTGAGTGGTTGACTACAATGGCTTCCTGACTCCTACCCCACAACGTCTAATCAGTTTCCAAGAGGAGGCTGGAAATAAGTGGCAAAGATGAAAGTGATCTCAGGTAGAGACCACTCAAGGAAGAAAGAAGCATGTAAATGGTGGATGAAGCTATTATGATAGGTGTGAGAGTCTTGTTGCCTCTGTAGTACCTGAGTACCCAAACACAGAACTTGAGGGTTTAACTAAAATCAGTCCAAAAACTAAAAAACTAAAATCTAACTAAAATCAGTCAAGTGTCGCACAGATTGTTAGTGTAACAACCTTGATCATCAGACAAGGGAAACAAATACCTTCATTATTATCCAGCCATCACTGCTCACTGTCAAATTCTGGATCTTCAAACCAGCTTCACATTTGGATTTCTGAAGTTAACTATACAGAAAACTGTAATAGAAATGAGGACAATGCACCTTTTTAAAGTAGACTATGAAATACTAACCTCTTTCTACCTCCTCTGAAATTTCCACTTCTGTTTCCTTTGAAAGGAAGGTTGTACCAGAATCAACCAAGTTCCTGTAATACTGCATCTTAGTCAAGAGAAGAAACTCTCAAATAATAGTTGTTTTCAGCAAAGTTGGCATCAACTACTCCCCAAGTAACATGTCCTTGTAAAGTTTGAGAAGTCAAAATAAACACCTCACTGGTCCACATCACAAGAAAAATTGATGAGACAAAACTATCAATTTATAAATATCTCAATAATCAAGAAAGAAAAGTTGGGCTAGGGATTTAGCTCAGTGGTTCTGGAGTCTGCCTGGCAAATGCATGGTCCCCAGTTTGATCCCAGGTAACTACATACCACAGTGCTGGATGTGGTGGCCCACGCCTGTAAGCCCAGCACTCAGAAGGCAGAGGTAGGAAGATAGATGTGAGTTTGAGGCTGGACAGGCTATGTAGTGAGTTTGGGGCCAGTCTGAACTACAGAGTGAGACCCTGTCAAAGAAAGAAGGAAAGAAAAAAAGAAAAAGAAAGAAAGAAGGAAAAAGGGAGGGAGGGAGGAAAGAAAGAAACAAAGAAAGAAAGAGAAAGAAAGAAGGAAAGAGAAAAAGAAAGAAAGAAAGAAAGAAAGAAAGAAAGAAAGAAAGAAAGAAAGAAAGAAAGAAAGAAAGAAAGAAAGAAAGAAAGAAAGAAAGAAAGGAAAATTATAATTCATATAGCTGTGGTAGTCTAAACTGATATCTATTAAAGATAAGCTAATATGAATAGACTTTATTGATATAAGAAATATAATATAAAGTAAGGATTTCCAACATACTATCAACTACCCTTAAAATGAAAAATCCAGTATCATATTTTTCAATATTTGGGATGTACTGCCTTTTCTATACAACACTGAATTTTAGAAACACATGAAGAGACAGTTTAACAGCCTTATACTAAACTGAAATGAGCACCAGCATGCAAGTGCTCAATATACAGTACTTCACATGAGCAATGAACTAAGGGGATAAAATTGTGCTGCACAAATAGCTTTTACCATGCAACATTTAGAAGGCTGACATACCCATCAGAAGGCCACATAGACAGTCCCCCAGGCAAGGGCGAGGTGGGCACAGGGTGCTGCCCCCAGCCCTGAAGCAAAGGGGGCTAAACTGCAACCAGAAGCTGCAAATTTTAACCCTGAACATATTCAGAAAGATAAACCCAGAGATGTAAAGATTTTGGTCAACAAGGTAACATTTTAAAATGCCATAGTCTTCAAGTGCCTTATTTATCAAAAGTCACATAACATGACTAATGTACCTACTAATGCAGTAATAGTACTTGAATTAATTCATGTAAAGATTAAGTATGAATGTATCTAATTTGAAGTATTCACAGAGCACATGTAACGATAACTACATATGATACTCCCAGACTTTAGCTTCCTGACATTCAGGTATTGTATTAAGTTATAGTACACAAGAGAAAGCAGCAATAACAAACCGCATAAAAATAAGCTTACAATACTGATGAATGATTGTTTTTGTCTTAAGGTCTGATTTAGTTCCTAAAAGCTACTCTTCTTTTTTTTTTTTTTTTTTTGGAGACAGGGTCTCACTTTGTAGTTCAGACTGGCTCTGAGCTCACTATGTAGCCCAGGCAAGCCTCAAACTCAGCAATCCTCCTGTCTCTGCCTCCTGAGTGCTGGGATTTCAGGTGTGAGCCACCACACCCAGCACTGTGGTATGTGGTACTAATTGCTGGTGGGTGTGAGTTTCCACGCCCAACATTGTATGCGGTTATGGGGGATCGAACTCAGAACCTTGCGCTTGTGAGGCAGGCGCTGGAACCACTGAGCTAACCCTCCAGCCCAACCTAAAAGCTACTCTTGCCTGCTACTTCTCCCCACTTCTGTTGCATGAGTTTTACTATCTTCCTAAAATGCCCATTTAAGAGGGCATTTTAGAAATCTCTTTTGCAAAACTACTTTAAGCCTTGGTCTCTCTTTATTTGCTTTTGTAAAAAACAAACAAAACATATCGCTTCTCGGCCTTTTGGCTAAGATCAAGTGTAAAAACAAACAAAACGGCTTCTTTCAGAGGGTCAACAGAACTACACAATCCAGGTCAACTTCGCTGAGCCTCCACAGCCACAGCCCACAGGCTTTTTCCAGCTTGTCCAGCACAGCTTGGTGGCCATCACCAAAGGGGAACCCCAGGGAATAAGGGTGTACCAACATACATGTATCTAGCTGGTCCTCCTCGTATTGTAGGCATGGGTGGGTGGGGCTGGCACAGGACATAACTTTAGATGAAAGGCTAGGAGTGCTGACTTTTCTTGTAAGCCAAATTCCTCATTCCAGGTTCTTAAAAGAGGGAGAGTGGCCAGAAGGCCTGCTCCAACCTTTGAGCTCTCTGACGCCGTTTTACTTGGAGATGTTCTACTGTCCCCATGCTGACTTGCTGCATCAACATTCAGTTCAATTATGTCCTTTTTAATTCAGCATCTTCCCTTGACATGGGGTGCTGTCACCAGAGTAGAGGTACACTTCTGACAGCTGGCCTTTGTTCATCTTTGTTATAACCAACAGTGCTCTGAACTTCCCTATTCCAAGAGGACACTGTTTTGAGAGCTCCACTTCAGACTCAACTCAATTATGCTACTGAAATACTCTTTGAATAAGTCAGTGTTCTATTAATACTGGCATGGAAATAATTTAGAAGATTATAATCCTAAAAATGCAGAGTCAGTCCAATAAAGACATACTATCTGATTTCCTGTCACAAATAATGGGAAGAAGCTAAGCTATTATAAACAAATGGCATAAAACACTCAAATTTTGCAGTAAAAAAGATACTTAAGCTATTATTAAGGTATTAGTCTTTTTCTGGTGTGGTATTTGGGATGAAACTGAGGACTTTGTGCTTGCCAGGAAGGCATGGTGCCACTGAGCCACATCCCCAGCCCTTAGTAAACAATTCTTAATTTAAATTCTCTGAAGTCATTGAGTAATTTGTGTTGAGTTTGCTAATCTTTAAATTCTGAATCCAATGTATAATTATCAACAAGTATGCTGCCTACAAAATGCAGTTTGAGAAACTTACTGACTTAAATGTCCACTGTGGGGCTGGAGGGTTAGCTCAGTGGTTCCGGCGCCTGCCTTGCAAGCGCAAGGTCCTCAGTTCAATCCTCGGTAACCACATATAATGCTGGGCGTAGAGACACGCCCACCAACAATCAACACCGCATACCACAATGCCGGACGTGGTGGCTCACGCCTGTAATCCCAGCACTCGAGAGGCAGAGACAGGAGGATTGCTGAGTTCGCGGCAGCTTGCCTGGGCACCATAGTGAGCTCAGGGCCAGCCTGAACTACAAAGTGAGACCCTGTCTCAAAAAGCAAAAAAAAAAAAAAAAAAAATGTCCACTGTGTTTATCCATGGATTATATACCTACTATAGAAAATTTAAGAAACATGAAATAATTTAAAAGTCCAAGTATTTAGAGAAAAATGGTAACTCCTATCACGTAAATTATTACTATGCTCCAGTGACAAAAGCAAAGGATTGGTTCCTTAGAATAAGCTATAACATGTAAGTCAATGTCACATGATATTTATTGGAAATATATTTTAGGATAGATCTTTATTTTGCCAGCTATACTTTCACTTTGATTTACTTAGGGAAATGACTGCCCGCAATCATTAAAAATATAATTTTAGCCGGGCGTGGCGGCTCACACCTATAATCCCAGCACTCGGGAGGCAGAGACAGGAGGATTGCTGAGTTCGAGGCTTGCCTGGGCTACATAGTGAGCTCAGAGCTAGCCTGAACTACAAAGCAAGACCCTGTCTCAAAAAAAAATATATATATATATAATTTTAGTCACAAAAATATGTCTTGATATTAAACATTGCTTTGCTCAATTTTTCCCTTCCTATAGAGAAAGAGGAAACAAAAAAGTCTCAACTTTTAGTTATTTATGATTTTGGTATATAAAACTTTTTATTTATTTTTATAATTTTGGTATGTGAACATTTAGTTATTTCTTAACAAAAATTATACTGAAAAATACGTGTAAAATACTACTAAGTCAGTATTTTCTTTTTTTTCTTTTGAGACAGGGTTTCGCTTTGTAGTTCAGGCTGGCCCTGAGCTGACTATGTAGCCCAGGCAAGCCTCAAACTCAGCAATCCTCCTGTCTCTGCCTCCCGAGTGCTGGGATTACAGGCGTGAGCCACCACACCCGGCACTGTGGTATGTGGTATTGATGGCTGGTGGGCGTGAGTCACCATGCCCAGCATTCTATGTGGTTACCGGGATCGAACTCAGGACCTTGCGCTTGCGAGGCAGGCGCCGGAACCACTGAGCTAAATCTCCAGCCCAGTATTTTCATTTATTAACATATCTACATTTTGAGAATACAGTGAAAATCAGCAGTCACGACCACAGTTCTAGGCAATATAAACTGAAGATCACTAGCAAAAAAAATATAAACACATTCACGTCCAGGCAGCTTGAAGCACTGGTGAGATTATACATGCATGACAGTCCCTTTGGATGGGTTTTTAGAATTAATATTATTGTAAAAAGACTGACAAAAGTAATTAGACCGCCAGGCGTGATGGCTCACGCCTGTAATCCCAACACTCGGGAGGCAGAGACAGGAGGATTGCTGAGTTCGAGGCTTGCCTGGGCTACACAGTGAGCTCAGGGCCAGCCTGAACTACAAAGTGAGACCCTGTCTCAAAAAAAAAAAAAAAAAGTAATTAGATCTGTTTGTGAACCAGTGAATGTGTTAACTATGACCACAGGATTACTGCTATCACCGGATGCAAATGGACTCTCCGGATGCATGAACATTAACTGCAATGGAAACAAATGCTACTTCTTTTGGTTTTTGTTTTTCATAGTAATTTGTAAACATATGATGGACTTTTGGGATAAATTACACTTAACACCATACAATTTTCAGTTAGGTAAAGGCAGGCATATAATGAAGAATAAGTGTGTCTCTTACTCCTGTTCTTCACCTACTTGATTTCCGCCCCAAAATTCGCACACTCTCACTAGCTGCTTGTTCTCACACATTATGTGTATGTGCTGCACGTAAGTGCTATGCACCATGTGCTTGATTCTACATACTTTTCTCCCACCAGGTGTACCTGAAGGTCCTGTCATACGCCATAGAGCAGTGTCTCCATTTTTAATGACCACTTAATGTTCCACTGTACAGATACACAAAAACAGTCCTTTATTAATGAGTATTTAAGCAGTTACCTTCAGCTATTAGTTGTATAAAGAATAACCTTAAATATACATCAGTTACACGTGTACCTTATAGGATAAATTCTTAGGGACAGAACTCTTGGGCGGGGACACATGCATATAAAATACTTTGATCTGGCACTGGGAATTGAACATGACCTTTACACTGAGCTACATCTCCAGTCCTCACTAATTTTTATTTTTGGACAAGGCTCACTAAATAACTGTACAGGTTGGACTGAACTCAGACCCTCCTTCCTCAGCCCCTGAGTGCTGGGCTTATGGCATATTAACTCACACTTGTAGTAGCAGTTTCTGTCTGCAGTTCTCACTACTAATGAACCTGTGCAAATGTTCACAGGCTTAAAACTGTGTATATTTACTGTTCTGCGAATTGCTGTTCTACTGGGCTACTGTTCAAATATTTTAAAAAGAAAATCTTTGTATAAGACTCTTATTGCTGTTGGAAAATTTTCTCCCAGTTTGTCATTTATCTTTAATTTTACTTTAAAAGCAGAATGCCCTGTAAATCTTGTCAAAAATGCCTATCTTTTCTTTTAAGGTTTCTGAGTTTGAAATTGCTCAGCAAATGGCTTTCTGGTTCCAAGATTTAAAATATATACACCATCCCGCCCCCAACTACTTTTCTCTAGGTAGTTAAAAAACCTTCTAATGCTTGGATCTTCTTCATGGTGAAGTTAATTCTGCTATTAGGTCTGCAGTAAGACCATTTTTTTTCAGCTCACTATCCAGGTGGAAAGCACACTTACTGAATAATCTTCCACTGATCTAAAATGTTATCTTGGTCATACACAGATTCCCAGTCCTTCTGAGGCTAGACTTTCTAATCAGTTTGAACACCACTATTCTTAATGCAGGTTAGAAAGAATCTACACCACACTAGAGATCAAGAAACTAAGTTATGTTTTGTCATAACTATAGGAAACTGTAAGATGCAGATGAAGTAAATACTTCTACATTTAACTCTTATTTGTTAATTAATTTAATCCTAAACTCCTTTCCCTTTCTTTCCCTTGTCAGATTCTTCCTTCTAAGAGAAAGCTTCCAGTGGACAACTATGGATTTCCCTGGCTCTAATCCAAAACATTTCTTTCCCCTATTTTCAGTGAGGCAACTCCACTCACATCATGCTGCACCAAAAAAACTCCTTCTTCCCTTTCATCTAAGCTTAAGAGGACCATAGCCGATCCAGTCAGCCTGGCAGGTTGGCCACCTACTCAGATTTTCTGCAGGTCAGATGACTTTTCATTTGCTGTGGCTCTTTTAATTACACTTTGGATTCAAACATCAGATTATCTGCTTTTCCTTAGAAGAATTCCTCTAGGATTCTTTCTGCCACATGTTCAGCCCAACACACATCACACCAAATAAGTAGTTTTTTCTAATCAGTACCAACTGGGACCACAGTCAGCAAGCTGGGGAGGTAAGAAACAGGACAACGTTTTCTCTTTGTGCTGTTCTCCAGAAATAAAGAGGAAACCGTTGTCTGGAATAGTACTGCATGGAAAAAGTTAGGCTGCACACAAAATTAAAAGAATTACTGGACATAAAAGTCTGGGCAAATTTCACTCTTGTTAAACAGCATTAAACAAAGGTTAAAAGAAGTTGAGAAGGTACCAAAACTTCTGTTTGGTTAGCTTAGAAGTATCGTTTTCAGCTCACCCACAAAACTGCTGTTAAAAATGAAACAGAGGAGCCAGGCATGGTGGCTCACACCTGTAATCCCAGCACTCCGGAGGCAGAGACAGGAGGATTGCTGAGTTTGAGGCTTGCCTGGGCTACATAGTGAGCTCAGAGCCAACCTGAACTACAAAAGCAAGACCTGTCTCAAAAAAAAAAAAGAAAGAAAGAAACAATTCTAAAAGGCAGCATGAGCTTCTAAAAATCTAAAATTAAACATTAAGAGGGGCCGGAGATTTAGCTCAGCGGTTCCGGCACCTGCCTCACAAGCACAAGGTCCTGAGTTCGATCCTGGTAACCACATAGAATGCTGGGCATGGTGACTCACACCCACCAGCAATCAATACCACATACCACAGTGCCTGGCATGGTGGCTCACGCCTGTAATCCCAGCACTCGGGAGGCAGAGACAGGAGGATTGCTGAGTTCAAGGCTTGCCTGGGCTACAAAGTGAGCTCAGGGCCAGCCTGAACTACAAAGCGAGACCTTGTCTCAAAAAAAAAAAAAAAATACAAATTTGATTTAAATTTCATTATAATAATTTAAAGAAAATTCTAAAATATTAAAAGATTACAAAACAAGGTAAATAAGTACTAAGTAAGAAATAAAAAGAAAATAATAAAATGATAGTAGCAGGAGCTTGTGGACATGTTAGGAAACAGTGATGCAACGAACCTCTTAGTGACAAAAGTTCTTTGAAAACCAGCATTACTTTTTTAACTGGCTTTAATATTTCACCACTCAATGTTATTTCTCTTTTTAGTTATTAGAATCAGATCAGATATTAATAAGCCAATATTTATAGTTTATTCACATCATCACTTCTCATCTTTCTACACAAATTCACGTAGAGACATTTAACAGTAAGTCGTTACCAGCAGTGCTCTATACGCAGCATTGCAGAGCAGACTTGTGAAGGGCAAAGGGACGTGTGTAGTCCACTATGATCTACACTGCTCCTGCAACCTGCGATTTGGCCGGTATATAACATTTAAAGGGCATTTTGTTTCTCATGTCAATCTGATGTAAGAATCAAACCTATGATGTGCTCATTTACCCAAGAGTATCCTCAACATCTTTTAAAATGTTGAGACACAGTCTTGCTAAGTTGTCCAGACTGAATTTGAACTTGGGATTCTACTGCCTCAAACTCCTGGAATGCTGGAATTACAGGTATGTACCCAAGGCCGTGTTACATAAGGCACCTGAGCAGCTGTGAACTTTGGGGTCTGGGGGGGGGGGGTCCTGAAATAAACCCCCTAAGGATACTGAGATACTGTATGACTAAAAGTGTTACTGTGTGTTCTTCCCTCACATACAAAGGGCCATGTGGCCAATATGCTAATTAGTCTCATCATAATCTTTTCACAATGGACACATACACATACCTATACTAAAGCATGTCATACCTTTTAAGAATGTACAATTATTATTTCTTGGTTATAACTCAATTAACTGGGAAAAGTATTTAAAGAATAGTACTTGTACAAGCATGACCAGAGACAGGATATTGATTCATAGACTATCATGCCTGAAGCATTCCAAGAACAAAAATATATAAACTTTTTCATAGTTTTGAATTGAATTAAAGCATATTAAGACCAAACTAAATATTCAGTATAACCTGTAGAAAATACTTTTGGTTATCCAGGTTATGTTATTCCTACACTTGATCTTAGCCAAAAGGCCGAGAAGCGATAGGTTATCTTATTCCTTATAAAATGGAATGGCAGATTGCCTAAAATCTCATCTTAGTTTTGTCTAAATGTATCTGTGTGTAATGACAGGCAAAAGGCATGCAGAAATCATACACATGGAGCCATAAAACACTGAGACTTTGAACAAAACTTAAATGTAATTTTCTCAAATTTACTAAGGTTTGCATCCCTTGCCACTCTAATGTTCATTTTTCAGTGATAATGAATGCCATTTTCTAATTTTTCACCTTAACTCAAATGTTCTAGACATATATTTATACATAATGCTTCTCAAATAGTATGACTTTTAGAAGTCATATATTTGTATTCAGATGAGAAGGTGTGAGCAGGGAAAGAATCAAGAGACTGCTGTCAGTAGCCTGTGCGCTCATTTGTATTTCTTAGTATACACATGTGCTTAATACACTGAGTTGTTGAATGGACTGATGAGCCTACAAGGAACTAAGATGAGGACAAAGTAAAAGACTGAAGCATGAGGCACAGCTATGTCTAAAAAGATATTCATTGTCCTCAATGGTACAGTTCAGGTTTCTGAGACATTTAAAGAAATTCCTCCACATTTCCACAACTCTGGGCTCCTCTTACACCTGCACCCAACCATGGCTATCTTGAGAACAGATGTTTTTGGAAAATATAAAAGAAATTGTAACTTGTTAGACAACAGAACAATTTAAGGTATCCAGTCACTAGAACAGCAGCCAGAGCTATTTTCTTTTGTGAAAGTCACTTGCGGAAGTGATTACCAACTCCAGGATGCTTGTCACAATGCAGAGCTATTCTAAGGAAAGCACAGTTGAAAAGACTCAGACTCAAGCCAGCCCACAAGTATGAGGAAAACCATCTACACTCAGTTCATACTGAAATTTAGTTTTCTGAAGCTCTTAGTTCCTTCATTCAACAATATTTATAAGGTTCATGTTTTGAACTAGGTACAACCTGTGCAGTTTTATGAGTCCATAAAGGACCCATAATTGTTGGGCTGTATTCAGAGAAAAGGCTACAGTATGAGAAAGCACTTTTTGTGATTTGGTAGAGAGTCCATGCAGATGCAAACCCAGAGCAAATGCCGTATGTGGCTGTGTTTGACATGTGCCTGTCCCATGAGACTGAGGTCAGCAGCAGCAGGATGTGCCCTGGTCTGTGTTTCCAGCATTTCACAGAATCTGGTGCCCTGGAGAAGCTCTAGGATGGTACCACAGGGAGATTCAAGTAGGACCCCAGAGATACTGAATTACGTGAAATCAAATGTTTGGCGCAACCATTCATACTTACTGGCCATTCACAACCCTGTTCTACCACTTCACACCATCTCATTTTACCTTTCAAAGCTCCTAACAAGTAAAAATAAGGAAAAAAGAGGGTAAGGCCACAGCGTGTCAGAAGTGGAAGACTTATTCTGACTCTTACATGATTAAAGATAACTCGAAGAATGACTAAAATAGTCACTGGTGGTACAATTCATCACTCTTAAGAGTCTATCTCTGTGATAAACACTTTATTTTCCAATTTCCCTAAATAGTGATTACCTTTAAAATCTGAATGAAAGTATTTACTTATGGACATACTACTGAGGAAAGCATGTGCAAGGCCAGGTGATCTACTGGAGTAACTCGTGCAAGCAGGGAGAGCTAGCAGTCATTCACCACCTGTCTAGGTGAGAAGCACAGGCCTGCCCACCAGGCATCAAACCTGTCCAATCAAAGGCTAAGTAGGCAAGGTGTTGCTTAAATTGAAAACTTTGGGATCTATTTTAGTTTCTGATATTAATAATGAGTAATAATGATATTACATCCCACTGGGATGCTTAGGTCACTTATAACCCACAGGGAGATGGTGACTGCAGAGTTGTTTGGACACGTGACAGTAAACAATGGAGCAAAGAAATTCAAATGAAAGGGTCACTTAACTGACACTTTGTTTCATTTGTTCTTCCAATTTGCAGAGCAAATAAGGGAAAGTTGAACATGTAAATAGAGTAGGAAAGCGTGTGAATGGCTGACAACTCACCGGGTGGCCAAGATCCTTGAGGTTCTGAGGTCAACAAGCCAATAAACTTTATATTTTTAACCTGGCTAAGGTTACTATGGGAAGAAAGTGACTTCATTAAGCACAAAACTATGAGCTCTTTAAGCAATGTAGAAATTTATCTGTAACAGGAAATAGAATATAGAGCCCTTGTTTAACTTTATAAATGATTCAGTTGTTTTCTTTTAAAACTTGACCTGAAGTTTCAGGGTTTTCACAAACACCTGTTTTTATTCATGAATTTCTCTTGCAAATCCCTCAGCAGGTATCTAACCACCAAACCACCTTGAGCTTGTTACACAAGTAGACCATTTATAGCTTCCTGACCCCATCACAGCAGCCACAAAGTCCCTCCACATTACTCGGAGTAGGAATTAGGTGCAGCATGGGTGGGAAAGCTGTGGGTCTCGGCCCCAAAATGAACTCCCAGGCACTGCTGCATTTCCACTGCTGAGAGGAAGAAGGATCAGGGCATTGGAAAACCCAGTGTGCTGCTGGGGCAGAGGATGAGCACAGGAGTAAGGAAGGCCCTGGCACTTCCCCCTAGTGGCTCTCTCACCAAAAGCCCTTCAACTCTTCAGAAATTTAATTCAACTGAACATGAAGGAGGGAGACAAGTGTCACAGAGAAGCCAGGTTCTGTATGTGATGAATAAAATGAATTCATCTACATGACCATGTAAGCCCTTACAGCTCTGAGGCTATGAAAACACCCTCTGAATCAAAATTTTATGCATCTAAAAACAAAATTTTGCAAATAAAAACTCATCAGCAAACAGAAAAGCCAAGGGGAAACTGGGAAAAATACGTGCAAATGGTATCACAGAACACAGGTGATTTATTCCTAACCTAAAACATGCACAGGGAAATGAGACACAGACACGGCTTTAACTCAAGAAAAGATGCTCACAAGACTTGTAGCCGGGCGTGGTGGCTCACGCCTGTAATCCCAGCACTCGGGAGGCAGAGACAGGAGGATTGCTGAGTTCAAAGCTTGCCTGGGCTACATAGTGAGCTCAGAGCCAGCCTGAACTACAAAGTGAGACCCTGTCTCAAAAAAAAAAAAAAAAAAACAAGACTTGTATAAGAATAACTTGTATAAGAACACAAGACTTGTATAAGAATACAGGGCTGTAGATTTAGCTCAGTATTTCCTGCACCTGCCTAGCAAGTGCAAGGTCCCTGGTTTGATCCTGCAGTGCCGAGCGTGGCGGCTCACACCTGTAATCTCAGCATTCGGGAGGCAGAGGCAGGAGGATTCCTGAGTTTGAGGCTTGTCTGAGCTACATAGTGAGCTCAGGGTCAGCCTGAAATACAAAAGCAATACCCTGTCTCAAAAAAAAAAAAAAAACAAAAAAAAAACCAATGAGATTGCAATGTAAAGTGGGCAAAAATCTAATAAAAGGTCGCAAAATCTAAACAGCATATCTTATTGGTTGATTGATGGGGAAGCAGGTACTTACATATATTCTGGCAAAAATACAGAATGATCATCTATGGAGGAGAATTTAATGTTACCCTACAAAATTATAAGTTAATTTTCTAACTGTGAAACCCGATTCTAAGAATGTCTTCCAAAGATATTCAGGAAAATATACACATACACTAACTTGTTTGTTGTGGGAGTATTTGCCCAGGCATATGAAGAGAATATAAGTGAGCATCACCTGGGCAGGGAGTGCAAACACTCCATGCATCCATTCAGTGGTCTAAGAGGCAGCTGTACAGAGGACGCAGACCACCCTAACGTGCTGTTGTGTAATGACTTCTACAAAGATGTACGGCAGGCAGTGGGTAGTGAGGTGGGGGAAATGGGGCTCTGCAGGCCAAGCAAGGGGAGCGAAAATCTGAGTCTACTCTGAGCAATTTAGTGACTTATTAAATCTTGTCTCAAAATTTAAAAAAAATTAAAAAGGGGCAGGGAAGTGGCTCAGTGCAAAGGTTCTGAGTTCAGTAGATGTTATGATGGCATTTAAGAAATATAGTGGGATTAACATTCATTAAGAATAAAAGGACATGGGCTGGAGATTTAGCTCAGTGGTTCCAGCGCCTGCCTTGCAAGCTCAAGGTCCTGAGTTCGATCCCGGTAACCACATTGAATGCTGGACATGGTGACTCACGCCCACCAGCAATCAATACCACATACCACAGTGCCCGGCATGGTGGCTCACGCCTGTAATCCCAGCACTCAGGAGGCAGAGGCAGGAGGATTGCTGAGTTTGAGGCTTGCCTGGGCTACATAGTGAGCTCAGGGGCCAGCCTGAAGTACAAAGTAAGACCCTGTCCCTCCCCCCGCAAAAAAAAGAATAAAACTGGAAACACTAAACAATTTGTGCATAGAAGGACAGTGAACCACAGGGTCCAAATAGGCCTAAAATAAAAGCTAGACTTTTCTGAATATTCTGTATTTTATAAATTTGACTGGAAAATCTGTGGTGTTTGCTGGGACTACCCACACTGGCTTATGGTGCTTGGTGAGCTGCTCACGCTGTCTCAGTAGCTCGAAAATGGCAGCAGTGGCTGTATTTACTTCATACCATTAAGTAAACACCTTGTGCTTAACCCCAAGCTAGGTATTAGCACCTCATGGAAAATGTAAAGATTTCAGAAAAGCATAAAAGTTAAATAGAGTACTCTTAACCACTGAATGCAAAACGAAATGAACTGAACAATGAACTAAGTTGGTAACACTGTATAAGGAAATACCCAGTGACTCTACAGCACAGTACAAAGGACAGACTTTTAGCAAAGACTAAACGAACAGCAAAAACAATCAGTTTAACAGTTACTTGTTTTCATTACTGTGGTATAAACATTGGCACTGCTAGTCTAAGCCAGGAATATTTCAGAATAAAGCAAATGTCACTGAGAGCTAGGACTTTCAAGATGGGACTGGAGAGCTACAGATATACACTATGAGTCCTGAGTGTGAGTCAGATCTACCCATATGAAGTTATGACATATTTTGCATATAAGTAACATTATATGCATGAATGTACTAGCTCTCTTTACTGAAAAAGCCTAGAAATAATGACTAACTCAGAAGCAACATATGACCTTGGATCCCAGGAATTGAGACACCTCGACTGTGTTTTTTCATCTGTTTTCCATTAAAAATACCAAGACTCTAGAAAACTGCCTTATTACAGATCTAGGCTGGAAAAAGTACACGATGCTAAAAAAGAAAAAAAGAAAAAAAGTATACAATGCTACACAGAAAGAAGCTGTGACTCCTGAGATCATGTGACAAGGACTCAGAAGGAACCTTGAAGATATACTCCCAAACCAAAGACCGTGAAAACTATGATTAGAAGAATAACTGTGGGAGTGAAACAAAGGACAGAAAAAGTCCTGAGTTTATGATGATTCTCAAGCACATTTATAAACACCTCATGGGCCCACCTCTAAAGGACACAGAGAAGCACACTTATTGTTCAACATCCGCAAATGTATTTGTTCTTTTTCTTTTGTATAAACTGTGCTTCAGGTAACAGTTGATCAGGGGAGTTTTATTCGTAGAAATATCTTAGTTAACACAAAAGGAGAGATGATAAAAGCAGAATATCATCAGTTTATCAATCCAGTGACTAATCTGCAGACCAGCAAATTAAATGACAATGTCCAGACTATAGGAAATTGCATAGGATAATTCCAATTTTCAACAAATAAGACACAAGGGGGAAAAAAGATACATAGATAAGAAACCTATATGAATAGGGGATATTATCAATCAATGGTAATTCATGAACTTCATTTGAACAAATAATAAATCAGTAAAAATACATGTGAATGTGTATATATGTGTAGATATAATCTAGATATACTGCATACCCATGTATATGTTTGTACATATGTACATAAGTGTATGTATTCATGAGTCACACCTGACAGATAACTGGAGAAATGTGGATGAAGACTAAAGCATCTGGTATGAGAAAAGGTTGAGTTTTTAGACATCATAAAGATACTGCTTAAAGAAAAAGGATTTCTTGTCTTCTGGAGAAATACAATGAAACATCTTCCTCCTGAAGAAATACACTGAATTGGTACAATGTTTGTGATTTGTTTCAGAATTGTGGATGGGATAAATACAAGAACTGAAAGACAAAGAGTTGAGGTTAGACCAAATTGGGTGACAAGTACATAGAAATTCACTATAATCATTCACCCTATTATAGACGTGCCAAATATCCTCTATAATCAAGTTAAAAGAAGTATGAACACAAAACTCAAAAAATTAAGAGAGCTATTGTTAGCTAGCAATGATGCTGATATGTACCTACACATTCCAGTTTCGGGTCAGTGTCCATCATGAGCACCAGAGGAGCTTTGGTAAAAGTTTCTGAGCTACAACCATCTTCATGATACGAAAGACTGAACAAACTGTGTCATTGCTCCAGGTTGGTACGAGCAGAAGAGGTTGAAAACCGCTGTGTGCACACTTTACAAGTAACGAATATACATTACTATTTACGCAATATTTACTCCAGGCCTGACATTCAGGTGGTACTCAAGAAACATGTGAATTAATGAATGACCCTGGAAGATGCAAGTGAATAGCAAACTTCAAAACTGTTAGCTGCTGTGTGCACGAAAATCATCACTCATGGATGATAATAAGTTCAAACAGGTGAGTGTAGAGACAGGACTCTGCTTCAACGGGAATAGGTTTCTTTTATAAAGTCACGAATTAGTCACTTCTAATAGCTACAAGTAAACAACTAGAATAAAAATAGTTTTAAACACACAACTGGGTGGAGTGTGACTAGCAAATATTCTGATTCTACAATCTGTTTTGGACAAGACAGTGCTTCTTATGTGACTAACAAAACAAATAGTAGTCAGATTCTGTGAGCTGAAATAGTACACTGTTTATAGAATGGGCTTACTGCCCGAGACTTACCATAAAGACACCCCATTTTCAAAGTTAAAGAATAGAATAAAAACCACATATATTTACCTATCACCCATAGAAGGCAGGTAACCACCAAGTGTGGACTTTTTTCTTTCTTATGTCTAAAGTATAAATGGATTCACGTCTACTGTCTGACCGCGAGTAACAGCAGAATACCTCAAGCACAGAAATAATCTAATTTTAAAGCCAGGAGGAGCTTAGAAACCATCTTGTCCACATTTCTCACTTTGTTGAAGAAATAGTTGTGAGAATGGCTGCGACAGTCACACTGGAACAGTACTCAGGTGCACAGAGCTGGGTATCACAAGCTAAAAAGCCATGTTCCAGCTCCCATGAATGAGATCTAACAGGGCAACACATCAATCTCAATTAAAGCAAAAGCGTATGTCTATGTAAACATACATATAATACAAAAACACCTATGTATTTCTTCTTTTTTTTTTTTTTGAGACAGGGTCTTACTTTGTAGTTCAGGCTGGCCCTGAGCTCACTATGTAGCCCAGGCAAGTCTTGAACTCAGCAATCCTCCTGCCTCTGCCTCCCAAGTGCTGAGATTACAGGCATGAGCCACAACGCCCGGCACACCTATGTATTTCTGATAATTCCTTTCAAAATGCATGTGTCCTGGATTCCAACAGCATCTAATAATACAATTACTTTTTCAAAATCTTGCCCAAAGGAACAGCAAATGGAAGGCAACTGTCTCCCTTCCCTTTATGTAGTCTCTCAGAGAGGCAGTAAATTCATGTTAGAATCACAAAAGCTATTCCTTACATAACTTCCAAATGATGGCAGAATAATTACACTACAAACTGATTCTCTGGAAAGTATCCTATCCAAGTACTAACCAGGCCTGATCCTGCTTAGTTTCTGAGGTCAGATTAGCTCAGGAACGTCAGGTCACACTGGTAAGAGAGAGGCAGGGAGAACAGCTCTGCTTCACATGACAAGGTGCTACACAACGGTTTGTTGAAATACACACAGAAAAGGAGAGGGGAAAAAAAACAGAAAAATCTTTATTTCATTCTTGGTAAAGCCACTCATCAGTCCAATTCTAAGGATGTACCCAAAGTGAGGTATCTTAGAATTATCTATAGAATTCCTCAGACTAACCTCTGACACTGTAAAGAGAAAACTGAGATGGACAACAACGTTTACTTCTCTCTTTGGGGAATAAAATGTGTCTGGTTGGGATGATTTAAGATTCCAGAAAAGACTGTAATATAAATCAACAATTCTTCTTAAAAAGCTAAAAGCAAAGTTTGAGGACTTTTTTTTCCTTCTAACAGGAACACAATAACCTTATGTACATCCACATACTATAAGATTATCAAATTAAGGGCGTCTCATTAAGGGTGTCTCACACTCTGCTCTAGCCCTCCATCTGGGAGTCCAAACCAAACTAGAAAACCTGAAGGTTTTATTAAAATCAGTGTTCTCTTGGGCTGGAGATTTAGCTCAGTGGTTCTGGTGCCTGCCTCACAAGTGCAAGGTCCTGAGTTCGATTCCAGGTAACCACACACAATGCTGGGCTCGGTAACTCACGCCCACCAGCAATCAATGCCACATACCACAGTGCTAGGCGTGGTGGCTCACACCTGTAATCCCAGCATTCGGGAGGCAGAGACAGGAGGATTGCTGAGTTCGAGGCTCGCCTGGGCTATATAGTGAGCTCGGAGCCAGCCTGAACTACAAAGTAAGACCCTGTCTCAAAAAAAAAAAAAAAAACAGAATAAAATCAGTGTTCTCTTGTGAATAAACAATCTCAATTCTTTTGGGAATGTATGTTGCTAACTCTCCTATTAAATTTCCAGACGTCCTGTGTTTTTCTAAAACAAAGAAAATAATGAAATGCAAAAACTTAAAATATTTAATGTTATTATGTTACATTTCTTTTATTAGCCTCTGAGGACTTACACTAAAATTCTGAAATGCAAAACAGCATACCTACATTCCCCCATTTTGTTTCTCCCTCTGAAGACCAAGACTTAAGTAAGAACTGAGAAAAATTATCTTCATAAAAATTCAGGAACATTAAAGGACACATTGATGGCTTTGTGTAATAAATGAAGTTAGACAGTTTAAATTTATACCCCTCCAAAAGAATTCTTTCCCTATTTTTATATACAACCAAATATTTTCAACCAAGTAACACAAGAATGTGATTTTCAAAAATAAAAAAGTAGAATCATCATTCCACCTTGAACCAACACTGAATAATGTCTAAAATTTAGAATAACTTCTAAAATAAAAGATGGTGTACAGTCAAAACTATTAATATATATTTAAGGCAAACAGTTTCTTTTTTCAATAAGAAAACAAGAAGAAAGCCCCAGCCTGATTCTGTAAGCTTGCCCAATGGAACCTTCCACCATAATTAGTGCTTACCACTTCTGAGGGGAGGAGCTTAACTAAGGGTAACCCTGTACAGCAAGGGAAGACAGTATAAATCCCCCAGTGCGGCTCTGGACAGGGCATCTCCTGCACTGCCCTTCAGGAGGCCTCAGACAGCTGCCAAGGGACCACTTCCTGAGTTCCTAGCCCCAGGTAAGTCTATGGATGGAGGGGCCCCAGTACACCTCCACCTATTAGTTTGCTTGGAAACCAGTTTCCATAAATGAACTACTTGTTACAGATCGCTTTCTACTATAACCTCTATGAAAAGTTTATTTGTATCAGTCTATGTAAGGTAGTTCTAATAAAACCATACTGTACATACTTGGGTAATTTGAATTATTAAAAAATAACTAGACACTCCAGGCTGTTAAATATCCTGGATTACTTAATGCAGACATCTAATGGTGATTTCTGCTTGCCTATTTGTAAATCACTTTATTTTTACTTGATTCTTTGAATGGGGCTTCCAAAAGTAGCTAAGACCTATACTGACATGACTAAAAAGCTCAATAATTTATGGAATATATTAAAAATATAAAGGACTGGGTAAAGATGTAAGTAACTATGTAAAGACTTCACCTGTGCAGCACCGGAAAAAGAAAGTGTTAATAATAAAACTAAATGAAGTACTGCCTTTTTTTTTCAGAATCCACCTGAGAACATGTTGTCGCAAATAGCCCCCTGGCTGCTAATGCTGCTGGTCTTGGTTCATGGAGAGTTCTACGCTGAGCGATACCAAACACCCACAGGCATAAAAGGCCCACTGCCCAACACCAAGTCCCAGTTCTTTATTCCCTACACCATAAGGAGCAAAGGTAAATGCACTGTCTACTTGGTTCTGTCATCCAGCTTGCTGGCACTTTCTACAATTTTAACGATGATCTCTTTAACAAAATGCTTTCAACTCTGAGGTTAGTCTATTTTCAAATTCCTAAATGAGCTCCAATGTTTACAAGATGATCTGTGGAAGGAGTAGGTCAACATAAGTATAGCAACACTCCTTGTGCAGTAAGGGTAAAAGAAAGGTATGATTGAAGAATATTAAGAATTTTTATGTGGAGACTTCTCTCAGATGATGCTTGTGGATAATAATCTGGAAATACTGATCCAATAGAAATTAATCAAGTTTAAAATTATGTCTAAAATAATTTGTATAAATATAGTATGTTTATGTATCTAAATACTTAAACATTTACTTTAAAACCTCATTCACCGGGGCTGCAAACATGCACAACAGTGAGTCTTACATAAAACTTGATGCCCTCCCTCCACAAACAGGAAGTGAATGAAGTAGCAATTCTCTAAATTATGTACTCATTCTTACATAGTTTGTGGTGCAGTGCAGACTTAGCAGATACATACTAGCTATGGCCTCAGGCAAGAGCTTTTCCTCCTGGTGCCTTAGCTTCTTCACTGTTAAAAATGTGGAGCTGGGGGGCCAGAGATTTAGCTCTGGTTCTGGCACCTGCCTCACAAGCGCTAAGTCCTGAGTTCGATCCCGGTAACCACATACAATGCTGGGCGTGACGACACATACCCACCAGCAATCAATACCACATACCACAGTGCTGGGCGTGGTGGCTCATGCCTGTCATCCCAGCACTCGGGAGGCAGAGACAGGAGGACTGCTGAGTTGGAGGGAGGATTGCTGAGTTTGAGGCTTGCCTGGGCTACATGGTGAGCTCAGGGCCAGCCTGAACTACAAAAGCGAGACCCTGTCTCAAAAAAATAAAAGAAAAAAAAAAGTGGAGCTGCAGTGTGGGAAGGGACGACCAGCCTGTGAGGTGCTTTGTGGTTCCTGTTCCCACACCAGTGGCCCCGCTGCTGCTACTACTCTTCTCCACAGCTCTATTGGTGCAGCCACAGCTGAGCTGTGAGTCTCCTTTCTCATCTAATTCTCTGGCTTTCTGGCTACCATGCACAGCACTTTAACAACCTCAAAGGAGGTCGTTTATTCACTAATTCCACTGAATAGCATCTGACACGACCTGCTTAACATCTACTGCATAATATAAACTGACAGCAGGCTTCGAGTTTCTTTTTCATAATATTTTAGTTAGTGTATTCTGTCCCACAACAAAACGAAAGTCATCTGTCATCAATTTTAAATTAGATACTTTCAGGAACAAGTGTTTTGAATAAACTAAACTTGTAAGAGTGCCTTTTTAAGAAGGTGAAATTTAAAATATTTTCTGAAAGCTAGCTTACTATTTAAAAATAAAAACACAGTTGTACAACAGATGCCCTTGAGTGATTCAAAATACAACTAAATTCTGAGAAAGGTAAAAGCTTGAAAAGAAAGAATAAAAGTCAAAGAAATCTGCTGTTTCACTTGCGGCAACAAACGCAATTTGAAATGCTAGGATATGTAGTGGCAGTGCACTATTTCCACCAGTTCTACCTTTTTAATACCTTAGTAGAATCATTAGAAACAGTTTTGAATTAAAAGAATAAAATGCATCACTTTTAGGTTAAACATATTTTTATCTTCCCACTTTGAGATACTGCATCATCCTGCTTAGTTTTGTGCAATAAATACATTTTGTGAATGAGTGAAAAGTCCAGTAGCTGTATCTTAACTATTCTTTTAAATAAAGGAGGGTAAAAACTCAAGTACATTATCATCCAGTGGCAGGGATGAATGTAGTGTAATAAACACAAAATCCCAGTTTGTAAAAGAAAAACATTCCACTGCTGGCAGAAACCCAGAGCTGCTGTAAGATTTCCGGCACATCTGCACAGTAGCCAAGCACACCCAGGCCCAGGAAATGATGCTGCAGAGGATACTGAGCTGTGAGCTAGGACACTGCCCGTTTTGCTTGCTACAGTTAGTCATTTTTTCCTGAAGGCTGTTGCGGCCCTAACCTTGTTTTCAGATGGCAGCTACAAACGGGTCAAACTCATCTTTGCATTGAGGTTGAGGACACACAAGGGCAGCATTCAGTGACAGAGATCACCCTGTCAGCAGAGCTGCAAGCTCCAACGGTGCCCAGGGCCATCATTTTCTCTTTTTTTTGTACCAGGGATTAAACTTGTGCCTGTCAGGCAGGTGCCGCTGAGCTACATCTCCAGCCCAGGACAGAAACTGGGGTGGACTTTGCAAGGAGGTGGTAGCAACATGAGCTACATCACTGGCCTTCCAACACCATCACTGTTTCTGCCCTTTCACAGAACAGACTTCCAGTGAGACTAAAATACTTATTAAATAAGAAGTGATCTTAATATAATTATGTAAGATGAAAAATTACATTAATTTTATCATCTTTGCTATCTATTTAAGAATTTCTTTGAGAAATAAAAAGTATTTTATGTAGCTGGACATGGTGATGTATGCCTGTCATCCCAGCAGCTGGAAGGCTGAGGCAGGCATCACAAGTTTAAGTGTAGCCACTTAGTGAAAACTTGTCTCAAAGTGAAAAATTGAAACAGGGCTGGAAATGAAGCTTTCCCTCCTATCCTCATGGCCCAGAAGCACTTTCCACACATCACATGCACTAAATCAGGGATTACTAAGGTTAGGAAGAAGTCTTTTTGGTCAAAAGAACTCATATCTTTTATAAAAGCAAATAATATTATTTGTTTGCATTTAGGGAAGTACTCAAATACTACTTTGTGTGTCTCATTGTCTAGTTTGCTAATTCTTTATTCAAGTCAAAGAGGGAGAAAATAAAAGCTGACAAAATGTACTGAGGTAGAAAAAAGCAGTCTAAACCCAAACTATTCATCTGGGCATAGCAGATGTAAATTAGAATTAATTCCATTTCTCATTTGTGTTTTATAGGAGAGCCCTTGTGAGAACACTGTTATACTTTGAAACGTTTTCATTTATTCAATTGTCATTTTCTTCTCTGTCAGTTCTATCAAATACCTCTTCCTCCTTACCTTTCTAAGAGATGGTATTCTTTTTTTTTTTTTTTGCTTTTTTGGAGACAGGGTCTCGCTTTGTAGTTCAGGCTGGCCCTGAGCTCACTATGGTGCCCAGGCAAGCTGCCGCGAACTCAGCAATCCTCCTGTCTCTGCCTCCCGAGTGCTGGGATTACAGGCGTGAGCCACCACGCCCAGCATTATATGTGGTAACCGGGGATCGAACTCAGGTCC